>ML385291.1:0-47798 GCA_005239525.1 Nicotiana knightiana | reverse complement strand
TCTTAATGAAGAAATTTGATTATGTATAAACTTCGAACAATACTCGTACCATCAACCAAAAAATTTTGAACGCAAACTTCGAACAGGACCTCGGCAACAACTCGACGGACTGAGCTCAACTTAAAGGAACAACAACAATTAATGAAGGTGGAGTTGCTGTGTTTTTGAAGTGTTTTAATGAAGGAAAGGAAGGGAAATTAGTGATGCGTTTCAGCCTCTTCACGTTCCTTTCTTTCTCTGTTTTTCCTTTCTTTTTCTCCGTTTCTTTCTTTTTCCAGAATTTTTCCTTCTCTCGTTTTCTCTCTTTCTTTTCCAGAATTTTTTCCTTCTCTCGTTTTCTCTCTTTCTGCCTTTTTAGAATGTCCTCCTCTCTTTTTCTTCAGCCAAAAAAAACCCCAATTCTTTTTCCCGTTTTTATTTATTTATTTATTTATTTATTTTTAGTTATTTTTATTTAAATTTATTTTTCTTAACCTTTTTTTTTTTATTGAATAAAAGAAGATAAGATACACATGTGTATACATATATATATATATATATATATATATATATATATATATTTTCTTCTATTTAAACATAGGAACAAATCTTATATTCTAAGAATGTGAATATTTTTGTTGTTTTTAATTTTCTTAAATAGAACCTATCAAGAGTAAGATAAAATTTAAAATATTAAGATTAGATCTAACATTAATATTTACAGCAAAAAAATAGTATAGAATTTGGGTGTGGTCAAAAAATAGTTGTTCACAAGTGTCATGCCTCTTTATTTGATATTTGCAAGTAATGCATGACATAGGAATATTATTTCAATTCCGCCGGAGGCATCTATAAATAATAATCATATTATACCAGAGTTGACTCTTTATAATATAGTCTTGAAAGTTTGTTCTTGATTAGGATTTAGCTTTGATAGTGCTTCCTCAAACACTTGTGTAGCCTTTTGATTCTTAATAATATACTATCCTTTTTACATTGTATTCTAACGCTCTTTTTATGGAATAAATTTATGTACCCTAAGATTTTTTTAACTTGAATAAGAATTTTACTCATATGATGAATTTAAAAAATAATTGAATTGGATTCTCTTGCTAAATAATTAATTTAAAATTTTAATTGTTCGGTTTTAACTTAAAAATAATTTATTTCATGTTGATTCATGTCTTAATATTAGTTCATATTTTATTTTGAATACTTAATCTTAATTATAATTTTATCCACCATCAATTTTATTTTCAAAAGAGTAAAAGATTGATATAACATTTCACTTTTAGATCGTTATATTTGTAGAATCATTAGTGGTATTGACTCTTACCAACTATTTTTTTTCTCTTCATCACACATTCATATTCATAAATATTTTATTAGTTATTGTTTAATAACTGGGTATTTTTAAATATTACATGAGAATTTGATAAAAAAATATTATTTGAGTAGAAAAATAGTTTATATATAAATAAAAATATATTAATGTGGGGCTATCTTTTTCTGAATTTCAACTCTTTATCTGGTCCATTTAATTTTTTTTTTATTTTTTTTTTATTGGTATTGGACATTATAGAGTGGTAATGTACTGCTAGTACAGAGGATTCTTATAAAATTTATTTTACTAAATTTTTCTACATATTTTTAATAATAATTTAATAGATAAATTTTTTTATTAATTTTAAAATTTTAAATATTAAAAATTAGCATAGAAGGTATTGTAGTCCAAAAAATAGGTTATTACAGTTATGTCATTTCCCTATGAGTTCTTTCGCTTAATATTTTAGGGCTATTTTTGTATATTAATATTATATTTATGCTTTCACAATAATGTACGCTCTCTTTTTTCTAAATGAATTTAGACAATATAATACATTCTCAAATTAAATTAGTAATAGGATTATAATGCGTTTTAAAATTAAATTAGTAATAAGAATTTTTAAGAAGTATATCCTAAAAGTAATAGGATTACATGACTAAAGATATTTACTTGTTTAATTTTATATGAATTAGACACCCCGAAAGTAATTATACTAATATGATTCATAAAGGTAATTATGTAGGATTCCTAACGTGTAGTACTATGTCCTAAAACTAATAGGATTATAAGGCTAATACCTAGAATTTCGGTTATGTCCTTTTATTATGAGTTATTATGCTTAATGTTATAAGGTCATTTTTGTAAACCGACATTGTATTCATGCTTATATAATAATTAGTATCTATAAACGTGCATTGCACGTTAATAATGACACATAATGATTTAAACATTTATTTAGATGAAGGAACAATAAAATTTAATTAATGAGAGAAATTTTATATTTAATAATACAACAATCATCTAAATACCGAAAAATATTATTACATTAGCATAATACATGAATTTAAAATAAAAGAACATCATCTAAACTTACACAAATGATCAATTTTGTCATGTCAGTTAGATAATTATGTATTATAGTTTAAACGTATTTAATGTGGTGGTATCTTAACAAACACTTATTTGTGGCCAATATTTATTTTGTGTATGTTTCCTCGTAATGCTTTGGTTGCTTTGCCTTAACCAGAACCTTTGGTGGCGATCTTGATATCCCTTTTGAAAGTGAAACATACAGTTGTTCATGCAAGAAGATATATTGCGTTAAATATAATCCAATATTTATGATGTTTGTCCTTGTACTTTATTTATTATATTTACAAAAAACATAAACATAATAAAAATTATTTCTAAACAAATTTAAAAGGATATTCCTTAGTATCGGAAGACGAAAGTTGAATTCATGGATAAGAATATACTTAGAAGCACATTGACCAGTATCATAATTTTTGCATACATGATGTTATTGTCAAAACGTCTATATCCATATGCGTGCTATTACATAACCTATTAGGCATATCTAAGTTTTTCAGTAGCATGATGGACATATTTTTCTTCAAAATTAACCTATATACAATGAAGATCAATTTTAACTTAGTCTATTATATATACGGTGACACTAACATACGTAAGAACTTATAAACTTCTTGACAACAAACATGTATAGTAGAAGGTCATTTGGTATTAAAGTAATTAAGTATTCTTATTGGTAGTAATTACTGTATCATTTTTTGCCGAGTCAAAAACTGCAAAATCCTTTTATTTTTACTATAAAATTTTGCAATCAACCTTTTATTTAGTTGATCAATATATTCATTTTTGCTAGCTAAGATATCTTTTTAATTTTATCCTACAATTTTCACAAATTGTGTTTTAATCTAATGATAGAAATATTTCTCTTATTAAATGCACTACCACTACTACAGGGATTGATAACCAAGTGTTTAGGAAGAACTAAATCATCTTTTATTGGATGCTCTTCTTCGCTTTCGACACAAAGCAAGAAGATACTGAATACTGGATCTGTTCTTACTTTATTTTTTTTTCCAGTTGTATTTTTTTCATTTGAGGCCAGAAGAATAACTTTGGCAAGCTAGTTTTTACTGTAACGACCCGACCGACCATTTTGCGTTATCGAACCCCGTTCCCCTAAATGAAACTGATGTTTTAGATGTCAATACAACACAAGAAGATAAGTTACTTTGTGTGGTACCAATTTTTGAGTGTTGTCTCAATAGAAGAACCTGGTTCTTCTTGATGTACTTACTTCTACTTTTGCAGAATATTAAAAGCAGTAAAGTAAAAACACAAAGATTTTAACTTGGAAAACACCTGGCTCAAAAGGTGAAAAAACCACGACCTACTCCTAAGTAGGATTTGCTCAAAATCTTCACTAAAAACTCTGAGCCAAATGGACTTACAAAATAAACTCTTTTGTAATCCTAGGACTAACTCTAATCCTTTTGTAGTAACTAGCCCCTAGCTAATTTCTACAAGCCTCAAGTTAACCCTAACTTGAACAATACGTACCTATTACAATTGCATCTATGAAAGCTGAAAGATACAATATTAAAACTCCTACTACAACCAACTAGACTCAATAATTAATCAGATGAAACTGGTTCTTCTAGTTGAACTGTAGCCTTTTAATCGCACAATGATTCTGCTAGCAAATTAACTCTGGGAACTTTGCTTTCAAACTTTGATTCTATTCAGCTTTTGTGCATGTCNCTTTTCGCATTAGGAGAAAATCTCTTGGTTCATTGACATTTCACATTCACAAATATCTCCTATGCATATGCGGTTCATGTGCCAGTTATTCCTTTCAAGATGTGTGCTCTGATGGACCTGGTTCAACTGGTCAACATTTGTCAATCTTCAAAACTATGCAGTGCCATGAGTCAACAAATTCCCCCTTTTTGATGATGACAAAATCTGTGCTTAATCCTGTATACACTTCAAACACTTTGGATGGTTTTAAGCATTAATCATAGAGAATGCAGGTTCATTAGGTTATAAATATCTCTTTGACAAAAAATGTTTTGAAAAAGTTCAGCACATATCTTCCCCCTTTTGGCATCATCGAAAAGTTTTCAAAATGATATACTTACCAGATTTATTAATTATTACTCATGGCCATTGAGGCAACTGCAGGTGCAAAGCATGATTAATCAACACAAGAAGCCAATAAATGTTAGCTAACTAAGAAATTGAGACAAGTCAATAACTAGAAGCAAAATTCATTGATTAGGAATGATTATCAACCACCATACAAAAAAACAAAAACAAACCAACCATGAGCAAAAAAAATAGAGTAAAAATAACTGAAACTGAACAAGTGGTCTAAAGAGGGGTTTTGGAAACTCTGGACAGCCTAAGGATGTGAAGGTGAAGAGGAGGTTGTGTTCTTGGATTGTAGGAGAGAAAGCATCTGCTGAAGAACACCCTCGTTCTTTTCTTTCTCCTTTGCTAATTCAGCCCTAAGAGCATCCCGCTCAGCTTCAACCTCAATCACACGAGAATTCAAACGAAGGATCTCCATATCCTTAATCTCGTTTTCCTTCACCTGAGTTGTAACTTTGCTGTTGACTGGTTGCTTCCTAGATGAACCAGGTTCATCCACAGGAACATTTACATTGTAGTCACAAGTCAACAAAATTTCCTTGCGTGTGCTTTGGTTCCATTAACAACTCTGTCCAAGAGTTGGATGATGAAAGCCGGCCAATTTATTTTCCCCTGTACAAGCACTCCATCAAGGTAAGATCCATATAATTTGCAATGTGCCTTATTTCTTGTCTAGGCAGTAGGAACTTGATGACGAACTCGAAGAGTAGCTTGTGCTCTTGCTTCATTTCACTCTTGTAAACCGGCCTGGGTTCAATATCCTTCTCACTATCACTGAAGAATCTGGTGATGTTGATTGCTGAGGCCATCCCATCTAGACAAGGCCATCTTTGCCTTGTGTAGTCGTCATAGCCCTCAGCTGGTATGTTCAAAATAACACCCAGTTCTTTAGTATCAAAGGAAACTTCAATTCCTTTGACTATGGAGGTGATCCTGCCTTCCTTGACAATGGCATTTCCCATGAATTCTACCAACTCAGCCCGTGCCAGCCTACCTTCCATGCGAAGGACCATGTCCTTCCAACCCTGCACCTCCAGAGTTTCCAGCAAATATTGCATTCCAGGCTCCTCTAGATCCTTCATCAGCTTACCCTTCAGTATTGTTCTCTTTCCAAACATGGTAACTCTGTCAGTCACCTTTCCTATTTCCTTCTCCTCCTCTCCACTCCAGTATGCATCATCATCCTCTTTCTCAACAATTTTCACTTTCTTTGGCTTGGCCCTGATCCTCTTAACAGATCTTGTTGGTGTGACAGACATTGTAGCTGACTTCTTTGAAGAAGCCTTAGCCTTTGTGGGTTTTGGTGTCTCAGCCACACCTGGAGCAGGCTGATCCTCCTATTGGACCAGGTCCAACGTCGTCTCTTCAATCTCAATAGCCTCAACAGGCTCTCCAAATTTTGCTTTACCTTTTGCTGCCCTCTTCTTCTTGCTCTCTTTCAGAGCCTTTTCTATATTCTCTTCTTCATCTCTCACAGTGCTACGAGTAGCTCTTACTTTTGGAGCAAGAACATCAGCAACCTGCTATAACTTTCAGCCAATGTTTCTTCCCCAGATGAACCAGGTTCATCTGTTCCTTTCTTCAAACTTGCAAGACCTGCTACAACTTCCTCAACTATGATTCCCTCTAAATCTGTGACGTTTTCTCCAACAGTTTCAGGAATAGGACCACAAATAACCAGCATGGTACCATCCTTCCCAGATCCCCTCACAACTTCTTTTCCCTCTCTCTCAAGAATTCTTTCTTTTCTACCACCTCTCTGCCTTCCAGGTACTTCAACATCAATAACATGCCCAACCAACACGAATCTTTTATCAGCAGAAGTAAATTCAGAATTGGTTTCAAGATTACCTTTTTCAGAACTGATTGAACCAGGTGCGTCTTCCTCATTGGCTGATTTAAAGGATTCATTGGACGAATCTGACTTAGTACCTTTGTCCGCTTTAATAAGATCTTCCAAGAATTTTTCCGTAGCCCAAGAAGAAATAGATTTCCGGGCAAGAACTTTGACACGATAATTCTTGGGGGCAGGAGTAGGGTTTGCAGTGGGTTCAGGAATGGGTGTATTTTCAGGGGTTGACAAAATTTCTGGTGATTCAGAACTGTAAATAGATGGGGAATCTGAGACAGATTCAGAATGTCCTCCATCTTAATCACGATTAGGTGATGAATTAGAAGAAAAAGTTGGTGGTGGTGAAGACATTATTATGTATTTTTATGAAGAAAAGGCGAGTTATTAGTTTTGGGTTGTGTAGTATGAGTTGAACTTTGTTTGAAGGTAGCTTTATGAAGAGAAGAGTAATGATGACCTTTTATAAGATGTGGCTTGGGAGATTTCAACATGCAGAATTTGTACTCAAGTAGGAGTCAATCGCCGAAGGACTGACATGATTAGACATTTAATTTCCCCCTAACCTAGGCTAATTAAGTGAAGACTGGACTTCTTGAAACTGGTTCAATTTGGGTGATTACAAAGTATTTGAATTTGAACCAATTATGGAAAGAATCCTGATCATGTATGTCTGTAATTGAATTAATATATGGAGAAGAGTACGTACCTTGTCAGCCAGATGAATCAGCATGGATGAACCAGGTTCATCCTGTTAGAAATCTTTAAATTGCCTCAATTTACAAAGATAGATAAACATTATTAGTATCCAGGGAATCATATTAATACATGGCACAAGAGTATGGAAATAAAGACATGATGCTGAGCAATTATTAATCTGATTAAGTATCTAATTAAAATTTTCTAGCCAATTTTTTTTTTCATTTTTATATGTTTTTTTTATTTTTTAATCAGGTGATCTTAATCATCCCTAATTCCAGCCTGTTTCTCTCAAAATGCTCCCTACTAAGTTCTTTAGTGAATATATCAGCAATTTGATGATCAGTAGCACAAAATTCGATTGAGATCATTCATTTTTCATATCCATTAGGAAATGGTGCCTAACATCTATGTGCTTAGTCCTTTTGTGATGAACTGGGTTCTTCGTCATACTAATAGCACTAGTGTTATCACAAAAAATAGGAATGCATCCCACATCAATACCAAAAGTCCATGAGTTGTTGCTTGATCCATAGCAATTGGGCACAGTATGAGGCTGCATCCACATATTCAGCCTCAGCAGTAGACAGAGCTACTGAATTTTGCTTCTTGGTAGCCCAAGACACAAGGCATGAACCCAGAAAGTGAGCCATACGTGAAGTACTTTTCCTGTCAACCAGGAATCCGGCATAATCAGCATCAGCATATCCTACAAGGTCGAAAGTACTACCTTTAGGATACCAAAGGCACAAACCAGTGGTGGCTTTCAAATATCTCAAAATTCCCTTTACTGCAGTGAGGTGGCACTCCTTTGGATTAGCCTGAAACCTAGCACACAATCCCACACTGAACACAATATCAGGTCTGCTAGCAGTGAGATATAATAGAGACCCAATCATCCCTCTATATTGCTTCTGATCAACAGATGAACTAGGTTCATCCACATCCAATTTTGTAGTTGTGGCTATGAGAGTGTCTATTTCTTTTGAGTCTTCCATTTTAAACTTCTTGAGTAATTCTTTCATATACTTTTGTTGGTGGATCATTGTTCCATTTGGGTTTTGCTTAATTTGTAAGCCTAAGAAAAAGTTTAGCTCACCCATCATACTCATCTCAAACTCACTTCCCATTAGCATAGAAAATTCCTTGCTCAATTTTTCAGAAGTCGCCCCAAATATAATATCATCCACATATATTTTCACAACCATGAGATCCTTACCATTTTCCCTTAAGAACAAGGTACTATCAATTTTTCCTCATTTGTACCCATGTTCTAGCAGGAATTTTGATAATCGTTTGTACCATTCTCTTGGTTCTTGTTTGAGACCATATATAGCCTTTTCGAGTTTGTATACGTGATCAGGTGACCCCTTGCTTTCAAAACCTGGAGGCTGCTTGACAAAATACATCTTCCTTCAGATAGCCATTGAGAAAGGCACTCTTAACATCCATCTAATGAAGAGTGAATTCCATGTGTGCAGCAAATGCTATAAGAAGTCTGATTGCCTCCAGTATTTCCACATGGGCAAATGTCTCATCATATTCAATTCCTTCTTCTTGATTATACCCTTGAACAACTAATCTTGCCTTATTCCTTGTAACAGTTCCATCCTCATCGAGTTTGTTCCTGAAGACCCACTTGGTGCCAATCACTAATCTATCTAGTGGCCCGGGTACCAAGTTCCATACTTGACTTCTTTCAAACTGGTTCAGCTCTTCTTGCATGGCATTTACCCAATCAGCATCTTGTAGGGCTTTCTCAATGTTCTTTGGTTCGATCATGGATAGAAAAAAATCAAGCGCACACAGATTTTTCAAGGATGATCTTGTTTTGATTCCGGATGCCAAATCTATTATGATGTTCTCAAGAGGGTGAGAACTCATATATGTGTGTGGTTTAAGTACCAGCTGTTCATTCCTAGACGATTCCATGGTGTCTTGTTGTTGTGGAGCAGGATCAGGGCCAGGTTGCATATGTTGAATTCCCCATGTCATGATGCTTGGGGTAGTTGAACCTGGTCCATCACCTGTTCCGCCTTCCATGCTTGCTTCATTGTGATCACTGCTTCTTACCAGTCCAAGCTCCTCATCTTCAGGTTCCTGTCTCTCAGCAAGAATGTTAGTTTCATCAAAGACAACATGTATACTTTCTTCTACACACATAGTTCTTTTATTATACACTTTATAAGCTTTGCTATGTGATGAATATCCCAAGAATACTCCCTCATCACTTCTGGGGTCAAATTTTCCTAGGGAATCTTTGCCATTATTATGTACAAAACACTTGCATCCAAAAGCCCTAAAGTGGGATATGTTGGGCTTTCTCCCTTTAAGTAATTCATAGGGAGTTTTCTCTACCAGAGGTCTGATCATGCATCTATTGATTATGTAACAAGCAGTGTTTATTGCTTCAGCCTAGAAGCTGTAAGGTAGTTTTCTAGATAGAAGCATGGTTTTTGCCATGTTNGCTAGTTGATGTCCTAACTGATTTTGAGTTTTCTTGACAAATGAGGTGAACATATCAAATGCTTCATCCTTAGATGCCATGAATAAGGTCCAAGTGAACCTTGAATAATCATCGTCTAGCACCATCACATATCTCTTACCACCTCTACTCAGAGTTCTCATAGAATCACGTAGATCCATATGAACCAGTTCCAACGTCCTAGTGGTACTGACTATTTTCTTACTTTTGAAAGAGGACCTTACCTGCTTCCCCTTGGCACATGCCTCACAAACTTTGTCCTCCTTGAACTTAATGTTAGGAAGTCCTACCACTAAGTCCTTAGAGACTAGTTTGTTAAGCTGAGTTAGACTCGCATGACCAAGTCGTTTGTGCCACAGGAGGGGATCACTGCCCAACACACTTAGGCAAGTGAGTTCATTTTCAGACAGTGTGGAAAAGTCTATGACATAGATGTTATTCATTCTTATTCCCTTTCCAACCCCAATGATTTCACCTTTCTTTCCGTTTCCAAAGGAGACATTTCCTCCCTTGAGACTTTCAAGTGAAAGGAACTGTTCCATGTTCCCAATCATATGCTTTAAGCAACCACTATCAAAATACCAAATTTGGATGCCTTCTCTCACTTGAACCTACAAAAAGAATCAGGGGTTAGTCTTAAGAAACCAAACTAGTTTGGGTCCTTTTCTATGAGAGAATGGATGAATCAATTTTTTCCTGGCCCAATTTGGTAGCCAGTTTTTCCTTTTTACAAACCTCTCATTTCTTCGACTGGCCTGCTCTTTTGCAGTACACTCATATTTGTAGTGCCCATTCTTACCACAATGGGTGCAGATGTTATTCTCAGGAAGAGTGAGATACTTTTTTTTGGGATCCCACTTGGGCAATTGACTTCCAAAGCCAATCCCTCTCCTGTTTCTACTATGATTCTCTTGAAGCCATATCAGGGCGTCAGAGGATTTATTCCATTTACAAGTTCGATCTAATTCATGTTTGACTTTGCCAAGTTCTTCAATAAGAGTTCTTATCTGTTCATCCTTGGCATACATCTTATCTTTTAGTTTTCCCATGTTTTCTTCTAACATGATATGAGAATAATCAACAACCTTTTTACTGGATCCTAGCTTTAGCTTTAAGTTTTCAGATTTTAGTTCTAGAATCTCAGTTTCAAGTGGATGAACCTGGTTCAACAAGTCAGTGTTTTTCTTTTCAGATTCACTGACTATGATTTCCAAGTTCATGCACTTTGATTTTAGCATTGCACATTCTTTAGATAGTTGATCTTTATCTTTGGTTGTTTCCTTAGAATCATCTATGAAATCAAGTAGCAACTCAGAGAGTTTTTCCTTAGATAGGAACTTTACTTTGTTTTTAAGATGGAAGATACTTACCTCTGGTTCTTCATGTGATTCCTTGCCAGATTCTCCAATTGCCATGAGCGCCCGATCTTCAGTCTCCCCATCTTCTGATTCCTCATCTGAACTTTCCTCCCAAGCAGCAACCATAGCCTTTGTTGTGGTTTTCTTGGGTTGGACATGTTCCTTCTTCCTGTTCCTTCTCTCATATCTCTCTTTTTTCCATTCTACTTCTCACTGAGGACATTTTTTGATGAGATGTTCAGTCTTACCACATTTATAGCATCCCTCGTTGGTTGGCCTTTCTGGAGCTTTTGCTTTGTTGTAGTTTCCTCCTCTAGAGATGCCCTTCTTCCTCATGAGAAAGTTTCTGAATTCTTTGGTGATCATGGACATCTCATCATCTTCAAGATCTGCTCCCTCAGTGATTCTTAGTGCTAGACTCATCTTCTTCTTTGGACCATCCATCTTCATTGTCTGCATTCTCAGTTCATAGGCAGTAAGGTTTCCAATCAGCTCATCCAATCTCAGGGTTGCCATATTTTTGGATTTCTGGATAGCAGTGATTTGCTTTCCCAAGAAATAGGCAAGACCCTTGTTAGGATCTTCTCCACTTTGTCCTCTTCAAGAATGACTCTTTCAAGAGACTTCAGTTCATTAGTCAAGGTTGTGAACCTTGTGTACATCTCTTGGATAGTCTCTCCTTCTTTCATAGTGAAGTTTTCATACTGAGAGTATAGTAGAGTACCTCTTGACCTTTACCTGAGGTGTTCCTTCATGGGCTACTTGCAAGGTATCCCAAATCTCTTTGGTAGTGGTGCAACTTTGGATTCTGCTATACTCGTCTGGACCTAGTCCACATACTAGCCACTTTTTGGCCTTTGCATTCTTCTCCCATTTCTTCAGATTCTCACCAGTACAATCAGCTCTAGTCTTTGGTATATTTATACCTTCAGCAGTCTTCATCATAGTAGCTAGAGGACCATCAGTGAATATGTCCCAGAGTTCATAGTCTTCTCCAATCAGGTGGTCCTTCATCATGTTTTTCCACCAAGAGTAATACTGGCCATTGAAGAGTAGTGGCCTTAAAGTTGATTGACCTTCCCAATTTCCAGGTGGTGCACTCATCTTGATCTTCTCCAAGGTGTTAGCCTTTCAAAGATAACATGCTCTGATACCAATTGATGTTTTAGACATCAATACCACATAAGAAGATAAGTTACTTTGTGTGGTACCCAATTTTCAAGTGCTGTCGCAACAGAAGAACCTGGTTCTTCTTTATGTACTTACTTCTACTGTTGCAGAATATTAAAAACAGTAAAGTAAGAACACAAAGATTTTTACGTGGAAAACACCTGGCTCAAAAGGTGAAAAAACCACGACCTACTCCTCAGTAGGATTTTCTCAAACTCTTCACTAAAAACTTTGAGCCAAACGAACTTACAAAATAAACTCCTTTGTAATCATAGGACTAGCTCTAATCCCTTTGTAGTAACTAACCCCTAGCTAATTTCTAAAAGCCTCAAGTTAACTCTAACTTGAACAATGCGTACCTATTACAATTTTTTCTATGAAAGCTGAAAGATACAGTATAAAAACTCCTACTACAACCAACTAGACTCAATAATTAATCAGATGAAACTGGTTCTTCTAGTTGAACTGTAGCCTTTTAATCGCACAATGATTCTACTAGAAAATTAACTATGGGAACTTTGCTTTCAAACTTTGATTCAATTCAGCTTTTGTGCATGTCGANCAAACTCAACTTCCTTTCTTTTGTTACTTTCCTTGCTGAATTCGACTTCAATCTTCTCATCAGTTTGCAACCTTTTCGCATTAGGAGACAATCTCTTGGTTCATTGATATTTCACATTCACAAATATCTCCTATGCATATGCGGTTCATGTGCCAACTATTCCTTTCAAGATGTGTGCTCTGATGGACCTGGTTCAACTAGTCAGCCATTTGTCAATCTTCAAAACTATGCAATGACATGGGTCAACAGAAACCTCCCATAGCAACTTATTGTGATTTATGACTTGCGAGGACTGGTGGTCCGGGATTCAGAGGTGTTTAGAGTGCTATAGAAACATTTGGTTCCTTAAGGTTGGCCTTTAAGACCAAGTTTGACTTCGGTCAACATTTTTAGTAAACGACCTCAGAATCGAGTTTCGACGATTACGATAGCTTCGTATGATGATTCCAGACCTGGGCGTAGGTTCGAAATGGGTTTCTGATGAATCGGGAGCGTTTCGGCACCCAATATTTAATTAAGAGTTCCTTAAGTTCCTATTATGGTTTGGGACGTGTTTTTGCGATATCGAGGTCCGAATGTAATTCTGAGATCGGGAATAGTTCTGTTATGTCATTTATGACTTGCCTGCAAAATTTGGTGTCATTCGGGGTAGTATAGGTCATTTCGGCGCGTTGTTAGCAAAGTCTAGAAAACTTGAAGTTCCTAAGTTTGGTTCTAGGGGTTTTGAGGTGTGATTTTGAGTTTTAGCATTGTTTTGGGAGTTCCGAAGGATCGAGCGAGTCCGTATTATGATTTGGGACTCGTTGGTATATCTGGACGGGGGCTTGGGTGGGCCCAGGTGCCTCCCGGACAAACACACGAGGCCAAAAACTAGCAGTAATAGATGCTGGTGCACCTGTTCTGGTGTGACCGCAGGTGCGGTTGCCCAGTCGCAGGTGCGGGACCGTTCATGCAGTCCCAGCCGCGCAGGTGCGACCCCCAATGGTCAGGCCAATTCTCGCAGGTGCGGATAAAAATCCGCAGGAGCGGAGCCGCGTGTGCAGTCTCCACTCCACAGGTGCGGGCCAATGCATCCTAGTCAATTTCCGCATGTGCGAGCTTTTGCTCGCAGGTGCGGAAACGCTGTTTAGACAATGTGTTTTTATACCCGGGAATTAACTACTTCCCTTATCTTCTTCTTCTTCCTTGGGGCAATTTCCACCATTTTAGAGGGGTAAACGACCTGGTTATTGAAGGTAAGTAAATTCCACTCTAACATTAGCTTCATGCATGAAATAATAGCTTAATTAACTACCTAAATTAATGGAAATTCAAGAATGGGGTAGTAACCTAGGGCTTTCGATAATTTAAGAATTTATCCGCGAATTAGCTATGAAATGAAGTAGAAATCGTATATTAATGATCCTTAGGCTATGGGTGAGTGTTTCCTTCGAGAATTTGTGGAATCCGAGCATATGGGCCCGGGGTTGGATTTTAGAATTTCTTCAAGAATGGGAAATTTACTAAATAAGTATAAGAACTTCCATATTTTGAGCATAAATGAATGAATTTGTATAACATTTGGCTAGTTTCTAGTCCTCGGGTGTAGAGTTCGGAGTTTCAGTTGTGTTCTTGGTCCGGGAAGTAGGTTCGACGCGAGGTGAGTCTCCTTTCTAACCTTGTAAGGGGGAATTGTACCCCTAGGTGATTATAAATAATTGCATGTCCTTATTTGAAGGGGCTACGCACGCACGAAGTGACAAGAGTCCGTGCGTAGCTACTACTATGTTATGTTGGGTAGTTCTAGGACTCACGAGCATGCTTATATGTGCCTTACGTGTATTCCTAAATGTATCTTGAATTGCTTATTATCCTTTATTTGGCATGAGAACATTAGTAAGTTATGGTCCATGATATATTGCTTAGGTTCTTGCCTTAAAGAATAATCTCTGATAATTCCCTAAAAATTGATAATTTTATGTATGTATGCGGCACCGCGTCACATGTATGATTCGTGAGCGGAATAGCACTACTATTATGTCAACCGCGTTGCATGTTCGATTCGCGAGCGGGGTAATAGATGCATCTATGGTTCAAGTCATTCGACCCTCGGAAGTGCACATTTATTTTTTGCGACGTTTCGGTCGTACGTGTCCGGCCTAATATGTGCTGTATGATTCACTGGAAATTTGTTGTAATTGTACAAACTGGTTCATGTTAATAAGGGAATTTAGTGCACTATGTTCTAGTGTAATTTGACGTGCAAAGGTAAATACAACTATACTTGATGATTTATCTCCTTGTGATTTCTACGACTGTTATGCCTGCCTAGTTCCTATTAAATCATGTTATTTACAAAATGTTGACCCTAGTAAGTATCACTTCTACCTCTCGTCATTACCTCTTCGTGGTTAGATGGGATACTCACTGGGTACATATTTGTTTACGTACTCATGCTGCACTTCTGTACTTAATTGTACAGGTTCTGAGGCTGGTGCATCTAGTTATCAGACCGGATCTTAATTCTGATCTCAGTTGGACCCGACTTCACGGTGAGATGATTTCTCCTGACGATCCTCGGCGGCACCTTGGAGTTTTCTTTTGATTATTTCCCATCTATTCCTTTCAGACAGTGGGATTGTATATTTTGTTTTGTATATTCTGTTAGTCTGCCCGTAGAACTTGTGACACTAGTTCCTGGCACACACGTAGTTATTATTTTGGTTTACGGGTATGTATCTATTCATATTGGCTCATTTTTCATCATGACTATTTCGATTAAAAACTGGCTAATTATCTTTGCCAAATCACGTTTTAAATTTTAAAAATTGAGTATATTTTAAAGTGTTTAAACTAATAAGAAGGAAACTGTAGTAACTTGAGAGTCCGCTTTCCTGACCCCGTTGTTAGGCGCCATCACGACCTCAGTTAGGATTTTGGGTCGTGACAACATGGTATCAGAGCACTTGGTTCACGTAGGTCTCACAAGTCACAGGCAAACCTAGTAGAGTCTTGCAGATCGGTATGGAGACGTCTGTACTTATCTTCGGGAGGCAATAGGGTGCTCGAAAAACCTTTCCTTATTTTTATTCTATCGTGCAATCAATGGTGTACTAAATTTCGTTCTTCTATTCTCTCAGAGATGGTGAGAATGCGTACATCCGATGTTCCAGATTCGGGAGGGGCCGCTACCCCTGTTGTTCGTGGCCAGGGGAGGGCACCAGCCCGAGGTAGGGGACGAGGGCGTCCCCGAGCTATCCCAGTCGTACCACCAGAGGACCCCACTATAGAGGAGCAGGTCAAGGTGCCCCCAACAGGTCTTGCTCTAGTAGACTTTATGACGGCACCAGGATTCCATGAGATCATGGGATGTATGATGCGATTCATGGACACTATGTCCCAGGCTGGTTTATTTCCAGCGGATCCTGCCATATCTTAAGCAGGAGAGGGAGCCCAGACCCCTAGTGCCCAGGCTGCAGGCCAGATAGTAGCACTTCATCATACCCCGGGTACACTGCCTGTAGGTGGAGCCTAGCCAGTAGCAGCAACACCTGAGCTCAGACCAGCTATGGACGGTGATCCGTAGAAGCTACTGGATAGGTGGACCCGATTGCACGCTCCTATATTCGGGGGTGAGAAGAGAGAGGATGCCCAGGACTTTATTGATAGGTGTAGGGACGGACTGCACAACATGAGGATACTGGAGTCCCATGGAGTGGACTTCACTACTTTCCAGCTTGAGGGCAGGGCCCGCAGATAGTGGAAGTCCTATATCCTGGGTAGACCAGCAGGTTCCCCTACCATCACTTGGGAGCAATTCACTCAGCTATTCCCGGACAGGTATATTCCACCCTCCGAGAGGGAAGAGCTGCGATATCAGTTTGAGCAGCTAGAGCAGGGGAAGATGTCAATGACAGATTATGAGGCTAGGTTTTCTGAGTTATCCCTTCATGCCTTTATGATATTGCCTACTGATGCTGAGAGAGTGCTGAGATTTCTAGCAGGGCTGCACTCAGGTATTAGGGCCAACATGGCCCGAGAGGTGGAGATGGGGACTCCATATCAGCTTGTGGTCGAGATAGCTCACCGGATTGAGGATTATCATTCGAGAGGTAGAGAGCAGGGTTAGCAGGATAAGAGGGCTAGATATTCAGGAGATTTCAGAGGTGCCCCAGCCAGGGGTAGAGGTTAGTTCGGTAGAGGTCAGCCTAGCAGGCCTCCATATTCAGCTCCTCCACCACCTCCCCGTGGTGCTCCAGTGAGGCCATATTTCAGTGCCATGCCAAGAGTTCCTACCGCCCACCAGCCATTCAGGGTTCCTCAGGCGGGTATTCCGGTCATCAGGGGTCTTCTATTCCTTACTTCAGTGCCATGCCATAGAGTTCTCCCCGTCCCCTAGCTGTCCAGGGTCCTTCTTCAGGGCAGCAAACCATGCCACTAGCCAGATGTTATGAGTGTGGAGATCCAGGCCATATGAGGAGGACTTGTCCCAGGCTCCGGGGCAAGGCCGTTCAGCAAAGCTATCAGCCTACATTTTCAGCACCGGCGGTTCGTCCACCCAAAGGTGGAGGGAAGACTGGTAGAGATCGTCCCAGGGGTGGAGGCCAGGCAGGGGGAGCTCTGCCAGCCCCTATTCATGCCAGTAGAGGTCAGCCAACTCCTGTTCATTCTGGCGGGGATCAGTCTTTCGGTGCTTCAGCTAGATTCTATGTTATCCCTGCCAGATCAGATGCAGTGGCCTCATACGCCATGATTACAGGTGTTATTACAGTACGTGGTAAAGAGTCATCCGTGTTACTTGACCCAGGATCCACTTATTCCTATGTTTCAGTCTTATTTGCTCATTTTCTGGATGTCCCTCGTGAGTCCTTGGGTTCTCCTATTTATGTGTCCACTCCCGTGGGCGATTCTGTGGTTGTAGACCGGATTTGCCGGTCCTGTGTGATTTCATTTTATAGATTCGAGACTCGAGCAGATCTCTTATTGCTCGACATGGTTGATTTCGAGATTATTTTGCGGATGGATTGGCTATCTCCTTATCATGTTGTGCTAGATTGCCATGCCAAGACAGTTACTTTAGCCATGCCTGAGTCGCCTAGGCTGGAGTGGAGAGGTTCCTCAGTTAATACAGCTAGCCGGGTTATTTCATTCTTGAAGGCTTGACATATGGTCGAGAAGGGTTGTCTGGCCTATTTTTCTTATGTGCAGGACACCACCGCCGAGTCTCTCACTATTGATTCAGTGCTAGTGGTTCGAGAGTTTGCCGATGTATTTCCTTCGGATCTTCCGGGCATGCCTTAGGATCGTGATATTGATTTCTGCATTGACTTAGCTTCACGCACCCAGCCTATATCTTTTCCTCCGTACCATCTAGATTCGAAAGAGTTGAAGGAGCAGCTTGAGGATTTGTTAGCTAAGGGGTTCATCAGGCCGAGTGTATCACCGTGGGGTGCTCCAGTTCTATTTGTAAAGAAGAAGGATGGGTCTATGCGGATGTGTATTGATTACCGCCAGTTGAACAAGGTCACCGTTAAGAACAAGTATCCTTTGCCGCGCATCAATGATTTGTTTAACCAGTTGCAGGGTGCTCGTGTGTTTTCTAAGATTGATTTGAGATCGGGGTACCATCAGTTGAGGATTCGGGCTTCAGATGTTCTGAAGACTGCTTTTCGTACGAGATATGGCCATTATGAGTTCCTGGTGATGTTCTTTGGTTTGACTAATGCTCCAACGGCATTCATGTACTTGATGAATAGGGTGTTCAGGCCGTATATTGGTTCCTTTGCCATTGTCTTCATTGATGACATTTTGATTTACTCACGTAGTCTAGGGGAGCACGAGCAGCATTTGAGAGTTGTGCTCCAGACTTTGCGAGAACAAAAGCTATATGCTAAGTTCTCCAAGTGTGAGTTCTGGTTGGATTCCGTGGCATTCTTGGGGATTGTGGTATCCGGAGAGGGTACCGAGGTCGATCCTCAGAAGGTTGAGGCGGTTCAGAGTTGGTCGGGTCCTACTTCAGCTACAGAGATCAGGAGCTTCTTGGGCCTAGCAGGCTATTATCGCCGATTTGTGGAGGGGTTCTCTTCTATTGCAGCTCCATTGACTAGGTTGACTCAGAAGAATGCCCCGTTTCGATGGTCTGATGAGTGTGAGGAGAGCTTTCAGAAGCTCAAGACAACATTGACCTCAGCACCAGTTTTGGTATTGCCTTCCGGTTCTGGGATGTATACAGTTTATTGCAACGCTTCGCGCGTTGGTTTTGAGTGTTTATTGATGCAGGAGGGGAGAGTTATTGCTTATGCTTCACACCAGATGAAGGTTCATGAGAAGAATTACCCTGTGCACGATTTGGAGTTGACGACGATTGTTCATGCTCTTAAGATTTGGAGGCACTACTTGTATGGAGTGTCCTGTGAGGTTTATACAGACCACCGTAGCTTGCAGCACTTGTTCAAGTAGAATGATCTTAATTTGAGGCAGCGCAGGTGGCTTGAGTTGTTGAAGGATTATGATATCACCATTCTTTATCACCCGGGCAAGGCAAACGTGGTCGCAGATGCTTTGAGCAGAAAGGTGGAGAGTATGGGTAGCTTGGCTTATATTGCAGTAAAGGAGAGACCTCTAGCCTTGGACATTCAGTCCTTGGCTAATCGCCTGGTGAGATTAGACCTTTCAGAGCCTCGTCGAGTTCTTGCACATGTGGGTGCTCAGTCTTCATTTTTAGGGGAGATTAAGGCTCGGCAGTATGATGATCCGTGTTTGGCTGAGCTACGAGAGACAGTGGTTCAGGGCAGGGCCAAGGAGATTATTATTGGCGAGGATGGTATTATGAGACTCCAGGGCCGCTTATGTGTTCCTAATATTGATGGCCTGAGGGAGAGGATTCTAGAGGAGGCACACAGTTCTCGGTATTCTGTTCATCCTGGTGCCACGAAGATGTATCGTGATTCGAAGCAACATTACTGGTGGAGGCGAATGAAGAAGGACATTGTGGAGTATGTGGCTAGGTGTCTTAATTGCCAGCAGGTGAAGTATGAGCACTAGAGGACAGGAGGCCTACTTCAGCGGATGCCCATTCCTGAGTGGAAATGGGAGTGCATCACTATGGACTTCGTGGTTGGGTTGCCTCGGACTTTGCCGAAGGTTGACGCGGTTTGGGTCATTGTGGATAGATTAACCAAATCGGGCATTTCATTCCACTAGCTACTACTTATACTTCTGAGAGATTGTCCCAGATCTACATTCGGGAGATAGTCCGGTTGCATGGTGTGCCAGTGTCCGTTATATTAGATCGAGGTCCTCAGTTCACCTCGCACTTCTGGAGAGCATTACATGGTCAGATGGGTACCCAAATAGACCTCAGCACAACATTTCATCCTCAGACTGATGGTTAGTCGGAGCGTACAGTTCAGATATTAGAGGACATGCTCAGGGCATGTGTGATTGACTTCGGAGGTCAGTGGGACAAGTTCTTGCCTTTGGCCGAGTTTGCTTACAATAATATTTATCAGTCCAGCATTGAGATGGCGCCATTTGAGGCTTTTTATGATCGGCGATGTCGTTCTCCTATCGGGTGGTTTGAGCCTGGCGAGGCTAAGTTATATGGCACCGAACTGGTGAGGGATGCTTTGGAGAAAGTGAAGTTGATTCAGGAGAGGCTCCGCACAGCACAGTCCAGACATAAGAGTCACGCGGATCAGAGGGCGCGTGATGTATCATTTATGGAGGGAGATAGGGTCCTATTGAAAGTCTCGCCTATGAGGGGTATTATGAGGTTTTGGAAGAAGGGCAAGTTGATCTCGAGGTTTATAGGTCCCTTCGAGGTGTTGAGGAGGGTTGGGAAGTTTGCTTATGAGCTGGCCTTACCTCCCAGTTTATCAGGAGTTCATCCAGTTTTTAATGTGTCCATGCTCCGGAAGTACCACGCCGATTTCTCTCACGTGGTTGATTTCAGCACTATTTAGTTGGATGAGAGGTTGGGCTACGAGGAGGAGCCCGTTACTATTATTGATAGACAGGACCGCCAATTGAGGTCCAACAGAGTTTCTGCCGTAAAGGTCCAGTGGAAGGACCAACCAGTCGAGGAGGCGACCTAGGCGTCCGAGGAGGACATGTGTAGCAGATATCCACACTTATTCAGCACTCCAGGTATGATTCTAGACCCGTTCGAGGACAAACGTTTGTTTAAGAGGTGGAGAATGCAACGACCCGACCGGTCATTTTGCATTATCGGACCCTGTTCCCCAAAATGAAACCTCCCATAGCGGCTTATTATGATTTATGACTTGCGGGTACTGGTGGTCCGGGATTCGGAGGTGTTTAGAGTGCTATAGAAACATTTGGTTCCTTAAGGTTGGCCTTTAAGGCCAAGTTTGACTTCGGTCAACATTTTTAGTAAACGACCTCAGAATCGAGTTTCGATGATTCCGGTAGCTTTGTATGATGATTCCGGACCTGGGCGTAGGTTCGGAATGCGTTTCTGATGAACCGGGAGCATTTCAGCGCCCAATATTGAATTAAGAGTTCCGTAAGTTCCTATTATGGTTTGGGACGTGTTTTTACGATATCAAGGTCCGAACGGAATTCCGAGATCGGGAATAGTTCTGTTATGTCATTTATGACTTGCCTGCAAAATCTGGTGTCATTTCGAGTAGTATAGGTCGTTTCGGCGCGTTGTTAATGAAGTCTAGAAAAATTAAAGTTCCTAAGTTTGGTTCTAGGGGTTTTGAGGTGTGATTTTGAGTTTTAGCATTGTTTTGGGTGTTCCGAAGGCTCGAGCGAGTCCGTATTATGATTTGGGACTCGTTGGTATATCTGGACGGGGGCTCGGGTGGGCCCAGGTGCCTCTCGAACACCACACGAGGCCAAAAACCAACTGTAATAGCTGCTGGTGCACCTGTTCTGGTGTGACCGCAGGTGCGGTTTCCCAGTCGCAGGTGCGGGACCGCATCACAGGTGCGACCCCCAGTGGTCAGGCTAATTCTCGCAGGTGCGGATAAAACTCTGTAGGAGCGGAGCCACAGGTGTGGTCTCCACTCCGTAGGTGCGGGCCCAGGCATCCTAGTCCATTTCCGCAGGTGCGAGCTTTTGCTCGCAGGTGCGGAAACGCTGTTTAGACAGTGTGTTTTTATACACGGGAATTAACTCATTTCCCTTATCTTCTTCTTCTTCCTTGGGGCGATTTCCACCATTTTAGAGGGGCAAACGACCTGGTTATTGAAGGTAAGTAAATTCCACTGTAACATTAGCTTCATGCATGAAATACTAGCTTAATTAACTACCTAAGTTAGTGGAAATTAGAGAATGGGGTAGTAACCTAGGGCTTTCGATAATTTGAGAATTTATCCGCGAATTAGCTATGAAATCAAGTAGAAATCATATATTAATGATCCTTAGGCTATGGGTGAGTGTTTCTTTCGAGAATTTGTGGAATCCGAGCATGTGGGCCCGGGGTTGGATTTTAGAATTTCTTCAAGAATGGGAAATTTACTAAATAAGTATGACAATTTCCATATTTTGAGCATAAATTATTGAATTTGTATAACATTTGGCTAGTTTCGAGTCCTCGGGTGTAGTGTTCGGAGTTCGGGTGCGTTCTTGGTCCGGGAAGTAGGTTCGACGCGAGGTGAGTCTCCTTTCTAACCTTGTAAGGGGGAATTGTCCCCTTAGGTGATTATAAATAATTGCATGTCCTTATTTTGCAGGGGCTACTCACGCACGAAGTGACGAGAGTCCATGCGTAGCTACTACTTTTTTATGTTGGATAGTTCTAGGACTCACGAGCATGCTTATATGTGCCTTACGTGTATTCCTAAACGTATCTTGAATTTCTTATTATCCTTGATTTGGAATGAGAACATTATTAAGTTGTGGTCCATGATATATTGCTTAGGTTCTTGCCTTAAAGAATAATCTCTGATAATTTCCTAAAAATTTATAATTTTATGTATGTATGCGGCACCGCATCACATGTATGATTCGTGAGCGGAATAGCCCAACTATTATGTCAACCGTGTCGCATGTTTGATTCGCGAGCGGGGTAATAGATGCATCTATGGTTCGATCCGTTTGACCCGCGGTAGTGCACATTTATTTTCGCGATGTTTCGGCCGTACGTGTCCGGCCTAATATGTGCTGTATGATTCACTGGAAATTTGTTGTAATTGTACAAACTGGTTCATGTTAATAAGGGAATTTAGTACACTATGTGCTAGTGTAATTTGACATGCAAAGGTAAATACAACTATAATTGATGATTTATCTCCTTGTGATTTCTACGACTGTTATGACTGCCTAGTTCCTACTAAATCATGTTATTTACAAAATGTTGACCCTAGTAAGTAGTCTACCTCTCGTCACTATCTCTTCGAGGTTAGGCGGGATACTCACTGGGTACATATTTGTTTATGTACTCATGATGCACTTCTGTACTTAATTGTACATGTTCTGAGGCTGGTGCATTTGGTTATCAAACCGGATCTCGATTCTGATCTCAGTTGGACCCGACTTCACGATGAGCTGCTTTCTCCTGACGATCCTCGGCGGCAACTTGGATTTTCTTTTGCTTATTTCCCGTCTATTCCTTTCAGACAATGGGATTGTATATTTTGTTTTGTATATTCTGTTAGTCTGCCCGTAGGACTTGTGACACTAGTTCCTGGCACACACGTAGTTGTTATTTTGGTTTACGGGTCTGTATCTATACATATTAGCTCATTTCTCATCATGACTGTTTCGATTAAAATCTGGCTAATTATCTTTGTCAAATCATGTTTTAACTTTTAAAAACCGAGTATATTTTAAAGTGTTTAAACTAATAAGAAGGAACCTGTAGTAACTTAAGAGTCGGCTTGCCTGACCCCGCTGTTAGGCGCCATCACGACCTCAATTAGGATTTTGGGTCGTGACATTTACAGTCTCTGCTTTTATCGATTTTGAAAATACTGGTACTACTTTGTAGAAATCACCTTCCAAATCATTAATTTTCCACCAAACGGTTCATTAATATCCAATATATCTCTAGAACTCTAGGCAATTATTTCGATCGTTTGACACTTAGCCATAAGTGCTTCATCCCATATTATCAATTTTGCTATCCTTATAAAATTAGCATCATTTCTCAACTTTGATAAATTAGTGATGGTTATTTAAGTTGTTTGAAGAGGTATATCAAATCTAAAGTGGGTGGCCTCACAATAAAATCATTATTGGTACACCACTTGCTATTATTGTTAATAGTGCCATGCCTCTTAATATGATATTTGCAAGTAATGCATGACTTAGAAATATTATTTCGATTCCGCCGGAAGCATCTACAAAGAATAATCTTGTTATACCATAGTCGACTCTTTATAATATAGTCTTGAAAGCTCGTTATTTATTAGTATTTAGCTTTGATCGTGCTCCCTCAGACACTTGTATAGCATTTTGATTCTTAATAATATACTAACCTTTTTACTTTGTCTTCTAACGCTCTTTTTATGCAATAAATTTATGTACCCTAACATTTTCTTTTAGCTTGAATAAGAATTTTACTCATATGATATATTTAAAAAATAATTGAATTGGATTCTCTTACTAAATTAATTAAAAGATTTAATTATTTGGTTTTAACAAAAAAAATAATTTATTGTATGTTGATTCAGATCTTAATATTAGTTCATCTCTTGGTTTGAATATTTAATCTTAATTATAATTTAATCCACCATAAGGTTTATTTTAAAACGTAAAAGATTAATATGGCATTTCACTTTTAGATCGTTATGTTTGTGGAATCATTAGCGGAATCGACTCTTACCAGCCATTTTTTTTCTCTTTCTCACACATTTATATTCTTAAGTATTTTCTTACTTGTTTAATAATTGGATATTTCCAATATTACACAAAATATTGATTAAGAAAATATTATTTTAGTAGGAAAATAGTTCAAATATAATATAAAATATATTAACATGGGGGTATCCTTTTCTCAATTTCAACTCTTTATGCAGTCCATTTAATTTTAATTTTACTTTTTTTCTTGGTATTGGACATTATGAAGTGTTAATGTATTGCCAATATGGAGAATTTTATGAAATTAATTTTATTAAACCTTCCTACATATTTTTAATAAGAATTTAATAGATAAAATTTTATTAATTTTAAATATTAAAAATTAGCATAGAAGGTATTGTAGTCCAAAAAATAGGTTATAACAGTTAATCATTTCCTATGAGTTCTTCCGCTTAATATTTTAGGGCAACTTTGGTATATTAATATTATATTTATGGTTTTATAATAATACATGCTCTCTTTTTTCTACATAAATTTGGACAATATAATACATTCTCAAATTAAATAAGTAATAGGACATTAGAATACGTTTTCAAATTAAATTAGTAATATGAATTTTTAATAAGCATATCCTAAAAATAATAGGATTATATGACTAAAGATATTTACTTATTCAATTTTATATGAATTAGTCATCATACTAATAGGATTCCTAAAGGTAATCATGTAGGATTACTAATGTGTAGTATTATGTCCTAAAACTAATAGGGTTGTAGGCTTACATCTAGAATTTCAGTTATGTCCTTTTATTATGAATTATTATGCTTAATATTATAAGGTTATTTTTGTTAACCGACATTGCATTCATGCTTTTATAATAGTATAGATATAGATGAGATAATGCATAATTACCTCATTAGGGTTATCCCACTTTATCAGTTGCACCCTCGCACTTCGCGGGGGTCCTATGACTCCCTTAGCTTTGTTTGAACTATAATAAATATCACCTTTCATGGCTAATATTAGTTTCAGCTAAAATTGTATATGACAGGCATCAATCATATTTTGATAAGTATTTTATACTACATAATTTATTTATTTTATTAATTATTTATTGTATCTTCCTTTTCTTTATCTCCCAAATGATCCTGTCAAGTATTATTACCTAAAGTAATATTCAATAGCCATGTAGATTCATGTCACGTGGACCATAAAATGATTAATGATTGAGATCCATTAAACTTTTATACTAATTAAAAAAACAATTAAAATAGTAGAAGTTTGCCTAACTCCACCGTTAAAAATTAACCCAAGGTTACGTTCTCACTTTTTTCATCCTTTTAATACATCAAAATATGACTTTACTTTTAGCCAAATAAAACAGTATTCAACTGAATTTTATCAAGAAAGGCAACTAAAGATGGAGGGGATCATCTACCCAAATTTTTTACCGGCCAAAAGTGTCACGACCCAAAATCCGTTATGGTCGTGATGGCGCCAGACACCATTGTCAGGCAAGCCAACCCTCAATAGATAATTAAAATTCCTATTTTGACAATTTGAAATCGTTGCTTTTCATTTCATTTTATAACAATCAATAAAATGTACTGAGTAAATGCGATGTTTTAAAAATTTAATTAACAAATACATCCCAAATCATCCCAGAACCCGGTGTCACAAGTGCATGAGCAATTTCTAGGAAGTATACACGTAATACAATATTTTCCCGGAGTACAAACTGGACAAAGAAATAAAAAATACAATATAATACATCTGAGGGAGATTCTGCCGGCTGTGGGTCATCTCGAGAGGAGCAGCTCATCTAAGTCCCCATAACAGCCACAGCACTGCGTCAAGCGGGGCCACTAGATATGCATGTACCTGTGCAACAAAATGCACAACAAGTGTAGTACGAGTGCGAAAATAATGTATACTCAGTAAATATCCTGCCTAACCTCGAAGAGGTAGTGACGAGAGGTCGAATTTGACACTTGCTAGAGGTCAATTTTAATAAAATCAGGGGTGACACAAATCATGGATATCATAGGAAATTAACAAATAGTGACAGGAAATAACAACTTCTTCCACATTTACAAACTTTAAATTTTCGTCATTCCAATTGACAAATTATAATTCAAGGCCAGTAAACAGTTAAAAATCACAAAAAAGTACTCAGTAATTATCATGCTCAAGTAATGCCGATGGTCGAACGACTCGAACCAACGATAAATGTAAATTGTGCACTGTTGAAGGGTCGAACGGCTCGAACCATAGATACATCTATTACCCCGCTCGCGAATCGATCACGCGACGCGGTCAAATATATATAATAGAGTTACCCTGCTCGCGAATCATATATGCGACTCAGGTACTCATATATATACATACATTCAAATAGTAAATCAGGAATTCATCAGGAAATATTTATCTCCGAGGAAAAGATTAATTCTCTTTTTTAGATGATTAAGAAAATGAAGTTTAACCTTCTTTGATATTCATTTACTAATTCGATAATATTAAAAAGTATAATTTTATCAGCAAAATTACAAGTACCGCAAGTAAAGCATGCTAGTGGGTCCTAGACTACGCAGATATAAGAATAATAGTAGCTAATCACGGGCTCTCGTCACCTCGTACATACGTAGCCCCCCACAAATAATAGCATATATTTAATTATTTCACCTATGGGAATAAATCCCTCTTACAAGGTTAGAAAGAAGACTTACCTTGCTCCGAAGATTCATAACCGGCTGATGTGCTGGAGAATTTCGGCACATTTAATACCAATTGCTTAGATTGTAAGAAGAATGTAACGACTCGATCGGTCATTTTGAGCTCTAGCGCGTCGTTCAACAGTTTGAAGTCGTGAGCAGCTTTGTTTCAGGTATTATGACCCGTGGGCGTGGTCGGAATTGAATTCCAGGAAGTTTGGAATTGATTTGGAAAGAAAATTCTCATTTCAGAAGCCTTAAGTTGGAGAAATCAACTAAGATTGGAATTTTGAGTAAACGACCTCCGGATCAAGATTTGAAGGTTCCAGCAGATTCATATGATGATTTCGGACTTGGATGTATGTCCTTCTCGGGATTTGGATAACCCGGGAGCGCTTCGGCGTATATTGTGGAAGTTAGCATTTTAGAAGGATTTCATGATTTTTGGCTTGAAGTGCATATCAGTGAGGTTGATGTCCGTTTGGGATTTCGAGTCTGGGAAAGCTCCGTATGGTGATTCTGGAATTGGGAGCACGATCAGAATTGAATTCGGATGACCGTAGGTCATTTTGGGATCATTTGGCTAAAGATAGAAATTTGAAGGTTTTAGAGAAATCCGACCGGAAGTGGAAGTTTTGATATCGAGGTCGGAATGCGATTCCGGAAGTTGGAGCAGGTCCGTAATGTTGAATATGACTTGTGTGCAAAATTTGAGGTCAATCGGGTGTGATTTGATAGGTTTCGACGTCGGATGTAGAAGTTTGAAATTCTAAGTTCTTAAAGAATTGGATTTGGGTGAGATTCGTGATTTCAGCGTTGTTTAATGTGATTTCAGGGCTCGAGCAAGTCCGTGTCATGTTTTGGGCAGGTTGGTGTGATTGGACGGGGTCTCAGGGGCCCCGGGTGGATTCCGAGTGACTAACGGATTGATGTTTAAAGTTGAAGAAGGCTAAAGGCTGTTGTCATCTGGTGTGACCGCACCTGCGAGGCTTTGACCCGCAGGTGCGGCTAAGGGCACCGTAGGTGCGAGATTGGGGCTAGAGCTGAGGGACCGCAGGTGCGGGAGTTGCTGGGCTGAGTCAGAGCTGCACCTGCGATGGAATTTCTGCAGTTGCGGAGCCGCAGGAGCGACTATTGCACCGTAGGTGCGAAAATGGCTGGAGGCAGTGGGGTGTTTTAAGAACGGATTTTTGGCCATTTCTCTCATTTTGGTATGGAGATATTGGGAGCTTCAAGAGGGGGCTTTTCAGCATGCATCACTAGGTAAGTGATGTCTTCCCATTCCTAAGTTAAATGTGTGATCTTGCATAGATTTGAACAAGAAAATTTGTAGGAAATTTGGGAAATTTTTGAAGAAACCTAGAAATGTAAATTCTGAATTTAGCCACGAATTTGAATATGGAATGTAGAGTAAATTGCATGATTCAACTAGTAGAGCTATGGGTAGCATGTATCTTCAAGAATTTCAGATTTCCGGGCACGTAGGCCTGGGGGCATTTTGGTCTTTTCTCCGAGCAGGGTCGGGAAAGTATATAATCTTAATTTATTGTGAGTATTAGGATGAATTTTCATTGCTTTGCCATAATGTGGTAGTTTCGCAGCGTTGTGTGTCCGTTGGAGTCATCGGAGGGCTTGGAAGTCGGTGTGGGAATTTCGGAGCGAGGTAAGTCTCCTTTCTAACTTTGTGAGGGGAATCGTCCCCTAGGTGAATTAATTCAGTACATGCTATTATCTTCGGGGGCTACGTACACACGAGGTGACGGGAGTCCGTGTGTAGCTACTATTATGCCATGTCCGGGTAGTCTAGGACCCACTAGCATGCCTTATGTGTGTACCTGCAACCCTGTCTGTAATATTAAACTGCTAATGACCGAAAACGTAATTGAATGTCTAAAATAAAACTAGAGTTTCATCTTGTTAATCTTCTAAAAAGAGAATTTATCTCTCTGTGGATATTTGTGTACCTGGACTGGGTTGTATCATGGAATATCATTAAACTTGACAAATGAGTTTAAAAAACAAATTATTTCAAAACCTATATTTCATGTTTCTTTTAATAAAGATTTTTACCACTTTCCTGAGAAAAACTGTTTTCTTGATAAAATACAGATTTATTCAGTGGATATGTGTAACTTTGGGTGCCTGAGTCACTTGAGTGATTCGCGAGCAGGAAGACCCTGTATTTGTGTATGTATTCATATGAGCACCTGAGTCGCAGGTATGATTCGCGAGCAGGCTAGCCGTATTATTTTAACTGCATCGCATGATCGATTCGCGAGCGGGGCAGATAGATGCATCTATGGATCGAGTCGATCGACCCTTCGGCAGTGCATAGTTTATTATTGTTGGTCCGCGCCGTTCGACCCTCGGCATTGCCTGCGCATGATATTTGTTGCGTAGTTGCTATGATATTTACCTGATTACTGGCCTAAAATATTAAGTTGTCGACTGAAATGACAGAGATTTAAAGTTAATAAAAAGACTTTGGGAAGAAGTTGTTCATTCCCGTCGATTTATTATTATTTGATTAATCACCATGTTGAATAATTGTTAATATGACGAAGATATAAAGTGTTAAACGTGAACGGAGTTGACAGATAGTTAAATCCTTTTTTATAAATTGCCTATGATAAAACCATGATTAGTGTCACTCTTTAATATTTTAAATGGACCTTTAGTAAGTGTCTAATTTGACCTCTCGTCACTACTTCTCTGAGGTTAGGCGGGCGACTTACTGAGAACACGTTATTTTTGTACTCATGCTACATTTGTTGTGCATTTTATTGCACAGGTACTTTCATAGCAATGTGGAGGATTCAGAGACTTAGGCGAGCTACATCATCTGGAGGAGATCCACAGCTGACAGAGTCTCCTTCGTACTGTATTTATTTCATTTAAATTTCCTTGTCCAGTTGTATTTCGGAAAGGCTTGTAATGATTGTTGAATTCCTAGAAATTGCTCATGTACTTGTGACACCGGGTTCTGGGATATGTATTGGGATATAATTGCTTAAGGATAATCTTTAAACCATTGTTTTAATTAACAGACTTTTATTTGGTTATTAGGTAATGAAGTGAAAGGAAGTGTTTTCATAAATGTTCTAAACCGGAAAGTTATTTCAATTAATTAATATTTTTGCTTGCCTGACCTTGATGTCCGGCGTCCTCACAACCTTAGGGATATTGGGTCGTGACAACATGGTATTAGAGCGCTAGGTTCCCGTAGGTCTCACGAGTCATGAGAAAGTCTAGTAGAGTCTTGCGGATCGGTACATAGACGTCTGTACTTATCTTCGAGAGGCTACAGGGCTATTAGGAGTACTTCCCTTCTTGATTCTTCATCGTGCGAGTTGATTCCTTTGAGGCTTATGCCTGTGTTCATTCCTACTCAATCTTACGCGTCGCGAAGTGCTTGCTATGAATCAGGAATTTGAGGAATGAAAATGGTGCTACGAATGTAATCCGAGATGCTTCCATCTGTAATTGGTCGTGGTTGTTGTTATGGCCCTGCAAAAGGGTAATATGTTATTTCAGCTCGGTAGCTGTGTTTCTGGGAGCCTTAAGGCTGTGCTCGGGTAGTGATGATGTTTGCAATCGATTGTCGCGCAGTGTCGATATGATGATAGAATGTTTGCCCGTATGTTGGGGGAGATGAATGGTTTGAAGGGAGGTCTTCTCAGAGTGTGATTTCGGATTTCAGTGCTTTTGTGACGACAGAGGAAGGGCATTTGGGTTATGAATGGTCCGGTTGGGGTTGATAAGGTAGTAGGACTTGGTGTCTTCAAGTGAGATGGGATATGCACATGTGACGTGTCATCATCGTCATTTATCAAATGGAATGTGTTAATTTGTCGGTTCTATGGGTTCTTCGGTTGCGTGGGGTCAGATCACTGAGAGGAAGCATTGAAGAATGCGGTTGGCAGAGATCGTGAGGTGCAGTGGTTCAGTGTAGGATAGAGGTTGGCAATGGAAGCAACTAGGATAGAGATGATATTCAGAAAGCTTGAAGTCGTGGTGATCTGCTGGTTTGGGAGCTACAAAGAATGATCCTGGAATGAGGCTAGGTGGTGGTTCCATTTCTAGGAGGCCAGGTGTAAGAAGCAGAAGTCGAGCAGTCGCAAAGTGGGGGAGCGGCAGCACAACTTGGAATTTGGAGATATTGTCACACATTTAATAGATGTCCATGAGGAGCGGACGGACTAGTAAGTTGGTAAATGAAGCAGGGTGTAGGATGGGGTATTGAAGTCACAGAGAGCATGTATTCAGCGTCGTTGGAAGGTGTCCGCGGGTGATTTCCACAGGTGGGTTGTCTTCTGGGGATATGTTAGCAATGGCGGGGTTGGCAGGTTTCAGTGAGGGGTTCTAGTGGCTAGTCAGTAGGAGGCAGAATATGAGAATGATGCTAGGGAATCTGAGTATTTAGGGAGTGCTAGTAGGAGGATCTAGAAGAGTTGGGCGGATTGGTTGAGATAGATCGTGTTATCAAAGGAGAAAGGATCTCAGCAGGGTCTAGAGTGGTGCAAGGAGTAGCTTCATGTTAAGTGAGGGAGTCCCACCATCTGCAGTTGGGTCGTAGGATTGTCTTCGCATGGGGTTGAGGATTGTCGGCATGTTGGTAAGTTATTTCAGCTAAGGAAAAGGAGTAAGATGGTAATTGTGCAAGGGATTTGATGAATATGTGAAAACATTGGCCCTGTCGGTCCAGGGTTGGGCTTGGAAGATTCCAAATTTATGCTTAAGGCATGGGCGAGTTGTAAGGTTAGTGACTCAGTCACGTGTTTCATTGAAAGGGGTGTTCCTGTGGTAGGAGAGCCTTGGAGTTGATTGTATTCGGGGCCAGTCGGAGTGGGTGACTCTCAATAGCGGTCCTAGTGAGTTCAAAAGTTAAGAATGCGGCATTTAAGGGTTCCAAGCAGCAATATGATCGAGAATCGAGCTTTTGCAGAGTAATTTCTGAGAAAAAGGAGGATGGTTGGAATGTTCTATGATATGTTTCAGCATGCAGGATAATATTGGAGGAGTGAGAGAAATAGACTCCGAATTAAAGAAAAGATTATCAAAAGGGTATGAGACGGGTTGCGAGATTTAGGCAACATAGTCTCGTGAATCAAGGTCACTCGGGATGAGTGAGGGTTGAGTTTGCTACGGGTTGAAGGAATTTGCAATTATTCCTGAGGCAATTAATGATGATTAAAAGAAGATAGATTGATTAGCCATGGTTGAAATGGCCCATTTGCGGCAGTGATCGGTTCCTTTGATGTGATTTAGTTATGCATGTGGTTTGTGCCGGTGTGTGCGGGGCTTGTCGGACATCGTAATGGATCTCATGTGGGAGCATTTGGGTGCTATGGCCTGTCAGGTGTAGGCGGTTCCCGGGAGGGTTATGGTGGTATAGACTACTTAAGGGTTTGCATGATTGGGTGATAATGGGAATTCACTCGTGTGTTGAGATGGTACTATTGAATTGAGTAAAGTTAAAAGTTTCTATATGATGAAGTGTTCACCCTATTGGTGGTTCGGAAGTTATGATGGTATTCTTGCGCTACCTCATGTTGGTATGTTAGGTGCGGGAAGCAGTATGTAACTGGGAGTAAGAATCGAGATTGAGGTCCGATGTTTATAAGGATGTCATGAGATCGGAAGAGAAAGACAAAGTGATTTGAAAGTTCACAGTAAGCTAGTGTTATCTTCAGTGTCACCTGAGATTGAGATTCAGTGGAAGAGGCTTTGTACTCTGGTTATGAGTTCTTGAATTGTCTTACAGCGTAGTATGGCCAGTGGTGGATGTGCAGACTTGTTGCCTTGTGTGGAAGGTCGTGGAAGCATGACTGCGAGAAGATTGTATAAAGTGTGACATGTAGTCACTTGATGGATTTCAGATTTGGACTGAGTATAAAGAAGTGCAATATTGCTTAATTGAGAATTTATGCCTGGAGGGCGTTTGGTTCAGTTGATTATGGATTATGGGGTGTTTTTTCCGGTAATGATGGTTGTTCTCGTGTATTATTAGAGAATGTGGGTTACTATGGACCCAGGAAAAAACTATTAGCTTAGTTGGTGCGAGCAAGGTGGCTCGATGTTTGTGGATGGATTTAAATATGATTATGGGCTCCGTATGAGCCAGGCATGTTCCTTTCAGTAGAGCGCTTTTCATGGAGAGGTATTAGGACAGCGGGTGTTGTTCCGTCTTCGTCGGATTCATATGTTATCGTGATTGTGCCGTGTGAGTTGTGAAACGGCTTTGATAATTTCTTATATGTTGAGGTCCCGCGTAGTGGGGATGTTATGTGAGCAGGATAGCTCTTGAGATCTAGAGTGTATATATATATCACACCTCAGTTGTGCTTGAGTTATGTAGCCTGCGGCTTTATCAGTCTCCCCAGGATGGTATTATGCACTTAGCGTGCTTATGATCGATATTCAGTAATTTGTAATAATGAGCAAATCAACTCCATATATATATCTTCTTATGTAAATTTTATATATGGATCGGGTGGCACGTCGCCACGGGTATGCTATTTGGATCGGGTTGCACGCCGCAACAGTGTGATGATGAGAAGGGTTAATATGTATTTATTTTCTTGTGTTTATTTCCTATTTTCTGGTAAGAATTCATATTAGTTTCGTGAGCTAAATAGTTCCATCCTGAGTCGTTTCTTATTATCATGTTCGAGTTATGGCCTATTGGCGCGATGTGGTATCATGTGAGGCTGTTGGTCATGTTAGGGTGGTTTGTTGTCCGAGCAGTTCATACTGGGTGAGACGAGATTATCGGATCAGGGATCAGTTCGATGAGGTTATGTGAAGTGTATATTAAAGAACAAATACCATTATTCAGGTTCATAATGAAGTGATGATTCTAGTCAAGACGAGGTATTCAAGGATTTGTTAACTCTGCAGTTGAGCATGAATTTCTGCACATTTCCTCCGTTGTGGTGGAATCGTCAACATTATAGCAGGGTGTAGGTATATTTGTTATGAGGTGCATTGGGAGCATCAAATTCATGGACCTTGTCTATTAAGGTTCAGGGGGCGTCATTGTGGTCAGATGATGAGTTATGTGGTGCATGGTTCCGATTCAGCAAGGGTATGCAGTTATGATCTGGTATATCGTGTGCTAGTTGATGCGTGTTTATATATGTTGGAACTAGGCCTAGTAGAGAAACTTTAAGTGTTTGAATGAATTTTGAGCTTATTATATGGATAAAGAAGAAATCTTCAGGTGTGATCAAGCTAATGCGCTCAACTGGGTTGTGGTAGCACGGGCAGGTGCTCGAGGTGTTAAACAGTGATTTCAGGTAACTCCAGAGCAGTTCTTAGCACGTTCGAGGACGAACGTCGGTTTAAGTGGGGGAGAATGCAACGACCCGACCGGCCGTTTTGAGCTCTAGTGCATCGTTCAGCGGTTTGAAGTCGTGAGCAGCTTTGTTTCAGGTATTATGACCCGTGGGTGTGGTCGGAATTGAATTCCAGGAAGTTTGGAATTGATTTGGAAAGAAAATTCTCATTTGAGAAGCCTTAAGTTGGAGAAATCAACTAAGATTGGAATTTTGAGTAAACGACCTCCGAATCAGGATTTGAAGGTTCCAGCAGGTTCATATGATGATTCCGGACTTGGATGTATGTCTGGCTCGGGGTTTGGATAACCCGAGAGTGCTTCGACGTATATTGTAGAAGTTAGCATTTTAGAAAGATTTCATGAATTTGGGCTTGAAGTGCATATCAGTGAGGTTGATGTCCGTTTGGGATTACGAGTGTGGGAATAGCTCTATATGGTGATTCTGGAATTGGGAGCGCGATCCGAAGTGAATTCGGATGACCGTAGGTCATTTTGGGGTCATTTGGCTAAAGATAGAAATTTGAAGGTTTAGAGAAATCCGACCGGAAGTGGAAGTTTTGATATCGAGGTCGGAATGCGATTCTGGAAGTTGGAGCAGGTCCGTAATGTTGAATATAACTTGTCTGCAAAATTTACGATCAATCAGGTGTGATTTGATAGGTTTCAGCGTCGGATGTAGAAGTTTGAAATTCTAAATTCTTAAAGAATTGGATTTGGGTGCGATTCGTGATTTCGGGGTTGTTTGATGTGATTTGAGGGCTCAAGAAAGTCTGTGTAATATTTTGGGACAGGTTGGTGTGATTGGACGGGGTCTCGGGGGCCCCGGATGGATTCTGGGTGACTAACAGATCGATGTTTGAAGTTGAAGAAGGCTAAAGGTTGCTGTCATCAGGTGTGACCTCACCTGCAAGGCTTTGACCGCAGGTGCAGCTAAGGGCACCGTAGGTGCGAGATTGGGAATGTAGCTGAGGGACCGCAGGTGCGGGAGTTTGGTCGCACCTGCAGAATAGCAGGTGCGAAGAGGGATCGTAGGAGCGGGAGTTGTTGGGATGAGTCAGAGCTGCACCTGCGATGGAATTTCCGCAGGTGCGGAGCCGCAGGAGCGGTTGCGGTGCGAAAATAGATGGAGGCACTGGGGTGTTTTAAGAACGAATTTTTGGCCATTTCTCTCATTTTGGTGTGGAGATTTTGGGAGCTTCAAGAGGGGGATTTTCAGAAAGCATCACTAGGTAAGTGAATTCTTCCCATTCCTAAGTTAAATGTGTGATCTTGCATGGATTTGAACATGAAAATTCGTAGGATATTTGGGAAACTTTTGAAGAAACCTAGAAATGTAAATTGGGAATTTAGCCACGAATTTGAGTATGGAATGTAGGAAAATTGCATGATTGAACTAGTAGAGCTATGGGTAGCATGTATCTTCAAGAATTTTAGATTTTCGGACCCGTGGGACCGAGGGCATTTTGGTCTTTTCTCCGAACGGGGTCGGAAAAGTATATAATCTGAATTTGTTGTGAGTATTAGGATGACTTTTCATTGCTTTGCCATAATATGGTAGTTTCGGAGCGTTGTGTGTCCGTTGGAGTTATCGGAGGGGCTTGGAAGCCGGTGTGGGAAGTTCGGAGAGAGGTAAGTCTCCTTTATAACTTTGTGAGGGGGAATCGTCCCCCTAGGTGAATTAATTTTGTACATGCTATTATCTTTGGAGGATACGTACGCACGAGGTGATAGGAGTCCGTGTATAGCTACTATTATGTCATGTCCGGGTAGCCTAGGACCCACTAGCATGCCTTATGTGTGTACCTGCAACCCTACCTGTAATATTAAACTGCTAATATGACCGAAGAAGTAATTTAATGTCTAAAAGAAAACTAGAGTTTCATCTTGTTAATCTTCTAAAAAGAGAATTTATCTCTCTGTGGATATTTATGTACCTGGACTGGGTTGTATCGTGGAATATCATTAAACTTGACAAATGGGTTTAAAAAACAAATGATTTCAAAACCTATATTTCATGTTCCTTTTAATAAAGATTTTTACCACTTTTCTAAGAAAAATTGTTTTCTTGATAAAATACAGATTTGTTATGTGGATATGTGTAACTTTGGGTGCATGAGTCGCTTGAGTGATTCGCCAGCAGGAAAACCCTGTATTTGTATATGTATTCATATGAGCACATGAGTCGCAGGTATGATTCACGAGCAGGCTAGCCGTATTATTTTAACCGCGTCGCATGATCGATTCGCGAGCGGGGTAGATAGATGCATCTATTGTTCGAGCCGATCGACCCTTCGGCAGTGCTCATTTTATTATTGCTGGTCTGCGCAGTTCGACCCTCGGCATTGCCTGCGCATGATATTTGCTGCGTAGTTGCTATGATATTTGCCTGATTACTGGACTGAAATATTAAGTTGTCGATTGAAATGACAGAGATATAAAGTTATTAAAAATATTTTTGGAAGAAGTTGTTCCTTCCCGTCGATTTATTATTATTTGATTAAATCACCATGTTGATTAATTGTTAATATGACGAAGATATAAAGTGTTAAACGTGAACGGAGTTGAAAGATATTTAAATCCTGTTTTATAAATTGCCTATGATAAAACCATGCTTAGTGTCACTCTTTAATATTTTAAATGGACCTTTAGTAAGTGTCTAATTTGACCTCTCGTCACTACCTCTCTGAGGTTAGGCGGGCGACTTCCTAAGTACACGTTGTTTTTGTACTCATGCTACACTTGCTGTGCATTTTATTGCACAGGTACTTTCATAGAAATGTGGAGGATTCGGAGACTTAGGCGAGCTGCATAATCCGGAGGCGATCTGCAGCTGATAGAGTCTCCTTCGTACTGTATTTATTTCATTTAAATTTCCTTGTCCAGTTGTATTTTGGACATGCTTGTAATGATTGTTGAATTCCTAGAAATTGCTCATGTACTTGTAACACCGGGTTCTGGGATATGTATTGTGATATAATTGCTTAAGGGTAATCTTTAAACCATTGTTTTAATTAACAGACTTTTATTTGGTTAATAGGTAATGAAGTGAAAGGAAGTGTTTTGATAAATGTTCTAAACCGGAAAGTTATTTCAATTAATTAATGTTTTGGCTTGCTTGACCTTGATGTCCGGCGCCCTCATGACCTTAGGGATTTTGGGTCGTGACAAAGAAGACAAAATATGGACCGCAAACTTAACATGTGGGCCGCATAATGCTCAAGGAAACCGCAAATCACCACAGATTGTTTGGCCAATTCAAGCAAAGGAAATGCGGTCCATTATGCGACCGCATAACAAGTTTGCGGGCCGCATAATGGATCGCAAACCTCCAGAGGAAGTTGCTGGGATCAAGAATGCAATGGAAATATGCGGTCGCACATCAACAATGCGGACCGCATAAACAAAAAGCGACGACTACCTGGAACCTAGGGTTGCGAAGATGCGATGGAACTGAAGAGAATGCGAACCGCATGTCTGTTATACGACAGATATGCGGTCGCATAATTGACCTGGAAGGGTATTTCTTTTCGAAATTGGCCCCGATTTTTGGCCCACTATAAATAGGTTTATTAGGGTTTTGTGGGGGCATCTTCTCTTAAAAGGAGCTATATTCCAAGCTTTGAATATTCCCATCTTTTGGAATCTTTGAAAGTGAAGAATCTTGCACTTTTGTAAGCACTATGACATTTAGTATTCTCTTCTTTTTGTATTTTAGCATGTGTGGTTAATGGGTGTTTAACATTGAATATATATATATAATGGTTGATTGATATATATTTATTTCTCATTCTTCATTTATTGTTGGTGGTTGCAAACATTAACAAGTGGCATTATATTCTTTCTTTACTTGGAAAACTGAGTTAGAGTTTGGCAGAAGTAAATATCAAAGACTCAAGGTTTTAAACCTTGTTTAATAGAATCTCTTAGGAATAAGTGGATTTTATTTGGCATAAATTGATTACTCTTAAATGCAATTCTTTTATATTTGGAAAAATCATAAGGAGGAAATACTACCCAACTATTGAAAAATATTGGGTAGTTATTTAGAAATCATTTGCATATCAAAAGGACCTTCCATTAGAAATATATCATATTAAATCTGATAGGATTATATTTCATTGAAGGGAACACAACCTTGGTTTAGTTTACCAAATTAATTACAATCTTATACAATCATATTTGTTACTAGTTCACCCAATTATCATACAATCAACTACAATACTCTTGTTACTCTAACGGAATAGAAATACAATTTAAGTTAAGCTTCACACTACTCAAGTAAACTTTTCACGCCTATTCCCTGTGGGATTCGACCCTAACCTTGTTGGGTTACTATATTTGACATCGATCTCTTTACGCTATTTTAAGGTGTAATTTGAACGTATCAAATTTTGGCGCCGTTGCCGGGGAATATGATTTTTAAATTACTAACTAGTGTGAACTTCACTTTACATCTTTTCTATTCCATCACATTTTGGTTGCTTTCCTTGGTGTGCTAGGTAAGAATGGCCGATTATGATGAAGAGGAGAATCCTTTTGCGGACATTGAGGAATATCTTGATGATATCAACACTATCCTTTCTCCACGGGTTGAAGCTGCTACATTCAAAGAAGAGCACGAGTTAATCCTAATGCTTAAGGCAGAAGGATTATTCAGGAACTCTACTGATGATGATCCAAAGAAACACCTTAAGAATTTCTTGGGTGTGTGTGCCATGCATAAACAGAACAATGTAACAGACAACGGCCTGAGATTGCGAGTATTCAAATACTCATTGACTGGAGAAGCGAGAAAGTGGATTGAAAATCTACCTCCTCAATCTATCACTTCTTGGCCCGAACTTGTATGTGCCTTCTTGTCCAAGTGGTTCCCACAGAGCAAGAAGTCTGATCTTAGAGATAAAATCTTCTTCTTCAAACAAATACCAGGAGAACACTTACATGAAGCGTGGGACTGATTCAAGTTATACTTAGTGAGGTCACCGAACCATGGTTTTCCGGATGATAGTTTGATGGAGAAGTTCTACATGGGTTTGGATCCATCATCCCAGTCCATAGCAAAAAACTCAGCAAACGGATCTTTCATGGACAAATCATTCACTCGGATTACGCAAATTCTGGATAAAATGGCCAATCACAATCAAGCATGGCATTCTGAAGATGCTAGTGGTGGAATTTCTTATGGTACCCCGTCTCTAACCAACATGATCAAAGAAAACCAAGAGAGAGACCAATTGATTATTGGGCTTGCCACAAACATTGATGTGCTAACCCAGATGTTCACAGAAAGTCAGACAAAGAAGGTAAATGTTGTGGAAGATATGCAACCAATGGGAAATCAAGAATTCGAAGAAGCCAACTATGTCCATAATCCTCAAGGTGGGTATCACCAACAAAATCAATGGAGGCCAAACTCGCAAGGGGAAGGCCAACAAAATTGGCGCAATGATCAAGGTGGGTCGAGTCAAGGTAATTGGAACAACAACAATAACAACTATACCAACCGGAGTTCCAACCCCTGCGTTCCACCAAAGGGGAAATATTCTAACTCCTCGCACTACAAGGAGGGTCCTTCAAATGAATCCAAGTTGGAAGGAATGCTTGAAAAGATCTTGCAAAATCAAGAGAGAGGTGATGCTACAATGAAGAACATGTCCGAAATCGTGGGGTCACATACCGCCTCTATACAAAAGCTTGAGATGCAAATGTGAGACTTGTCAAGAGAACAAAATCCAAAGCTCAAAGGTACTCTTCCAAGTGATAAAATTGCCAACCCAAAGGGGAATGCAAGTGGTCCATCTTCTCATTGCATGGCTATTACTACTAGAAGCGGGAAAGTACTTCAAGATGAAAGTGAACAAGTAGTTGAAGTGGATGATCGTGAGCAAGAAGTTGAGGCACAAGTTGAAGTGCCGGTTGTTGTTTAAAGTGAGAATCCCTCCCAAGAGGTGAAAGTCCAAAAAGCAAAACATGAAGAGGTTAAGGAAAAGGTGAAGGATACCCCAAAATCTCCTCCACAAATCCCTCGACCTACTCCTACATTCCCTCAAAGGCTTGCAAGACGGGTAGATGATATCAAGTTCGAGAAGTTTTATGATATTTTGAAGCAATTGTCGGTGAACATCCCGTTTTTGGAGGCTTTGCAAGAGATGTCGGAATTTGCCAAATACTTAAAAGACTTGATGACAAAGAAGAGATCTACCAAGAATGAAGTGGTGAGTATGACTCACCGGGTTAGTTCTATTATTGCTACGACAACCGTTGAGAAGAAGGAAGACCCGGGAGCATTTACCATCCGATGTACTATCATATTGAGAGGTTTTGCAAGAGCACTTTGTGATAATGGGGATAGCATCAATTTGATGTCTCTTGCTATTTACAAGCAAGCGAGATTGGGTTTTCGAAGACCTACGAGTATGAGATTGCAAATGGCCGACCGTTCAATCAAAAGACCCGTGGGTATTTTTGATGATGTCTTAGTGAAAGTGGGGAAGTTCCTTCTCCCCGACAACTTTGTTATCCTTGATTGTGCGGTTGACAAGGAAATATCTATCATATTGGGAAGACCATTCCTTGCTACGGGAAGAGCTTTGATGGACTCGGAACGAAATGAAATCAAGTTCCGAGTGAATGATGAGGAAGTCACTTTCCAAGCTAGTAAAGGTTTGAAGTTGCCGAATGCATATGAAGGGATCTCGGTCATAGATGTTGTTGATGAGGTTGAGGATACTAGTGACATGAAGATGGAGGAAGAGTTCCTCGGTGAGGCCTTGGCAGAAATTTTGGTAAATTTTGATGGTGAAGACATGGAGGGGTATGTAGACGACGTGAATGTACTGGAAGGACGTGGGTCCTACACTTATGCACCGAAGAAGCTCTCTCTTGACTTAGAGAATAGAGCCACTCCTCCCGCAAATCCTTCCATCATTGAGCCACCACAACTTGAGCTCAAGCCACTTCCATCACATTTGAGGTATAAATTTCTTGGCTCTAATGATACGTTACCCGTAATCGTTTCCTCTTTAATGGATTATGTGTAGGTAGGTAAATTGTTGAATGTCTTGAGGGAACACCGACAAGCAATTGGATGGACAATAGCGGACATCCGAGGAATTCGCACTGGAATTTGTGAGCATAAAATCCAATTGGAGGGAGGAAGCAAGCCGAGTGTTGAACACCAAAGGAGATTGAATCCATCAATGCAAGAGCTGGTCAAGAAAGAGATAATCAAGTGGTTGGATGCCGAGGTTGTTTACCCCATTACGGATAGTTCTTGGGTGAGTCCGGTGCAATGTGTACCAAAGAAGGGAGGCATGTCAGTAATCCACAATGAAAAGAATGAGCTCATCGGACGGTCACTGGGTAGAGAGTGTGCATGGACTATCGGAAGATCAACAGTGCCACGTGCAAAGACCATTTCCCTATGACTTTTATTGACCAAATGCTTGATCGGCTAGTGGGAAGGTCACTCTATTGCTTCCTTGATGGGTATTCCGGCTAAAACCAAATCAACATAGCATTGGGGGACCATGAAAAAACAACATTCACTTGCTCCGATGGAAGTTTTGCCTTCATCCGGATGCCGTTTGGATTATGCAACGCTCCGGCTACCTTCCAAAGATGCATGATGTCCATCTTCTCAGACATGGTGGAGGATTTCCTAGAGTTGTTCATGGATGACTTTTCGGTGGTGGGTGACTCTTTTGAGCATTGTCTTGACAATCTTAGACAAGGTCTCAAGAGATGTGAGGAGTCCAACCTTGTGCTAAACTGGGAGAAATTCCACTTCATGGTGGATGAAGGCATTGTCTTGGGCAAAAAAATTTTAAAATATGGCATAGAGGTATATCGAGCAAAAATTGAAATCATCTCCAAATTTCCTCCACCAACCTCGGTAAAAGGTGTCCGAATCTTTTTAGGGCATGCTGGGTTCTATCGGCGCTTTATCAAGGACTTCTACAAAATTGCAAATCCTATGTGCAAGCTCCTTGAAAAAAAAGCCAAGTTTGTGCTTGATTAAAAGTGCCTTAAGGCATTTGAGGAACTAAAAGAGAAGCTCAACACGACACCCTTATTGTCACACCGGATTGGTCTCTTCCATTCGAGCTCATGTGTGACGCCAGTGGTGTAGCTATTGGAGCAGTTCTGGGTCAACGGCATAACAAGGTTCTCCATCCTAACTATTATTCAAGTAAGACGCTCAACGGTGCGCAAGTGAACTATACTGTTACAGAGCAAGAACTTTTTGTCATTGTATATGCCTTTGAAAATTTCGAGCTTATTTGTTGGAGTCTAAGGTGATGGTCTACATCGATCATGCCGATCTTCGCTATCTCATGGCAAAGAAAGATGCCAAACCAAGGTTAATCAGATGGGTCCTCTTATTGATAGAATTTGACTTCGAGGTCAAGGACCGCAAGGGTACAGAAAACCAAGTGGCGGATCATCTATCTAGGCTTGAAGAGGACGGACGACCGAAGGAAAATCTTGATATCAATGATGCCTTTCCCGATGAGCACATCTTGGCATTGTCTTCTTCATCTACTCTGTTGTACGCCGATATTGCTAACTACTTGGTTAGTGACCTCATTCCGGATGGATTGGAAGCTTACCAGAAGAAGAATTTTTTGAGAGAGTGTCAGCAATACTACTGGGCAGAACCATTCTTGTTCTGCATTTGTGCTGATAACATCATTAGGAGGTGTGTTCCATAAGAGGAGATTATGCCAATTCTAAAGGCATGCCATGACTCACTGGTTGGGGTCATCATGGTGGAAATCAAACGGCAGCAAAGGTACTTGAATGTGGCTATTATTGGCCGTCGACTTATCATGATTCCAATCAAATGGTCAAGCTTTGTGACCAATGTCAGAGGTAAGGATCAATCTCTAAGAGGCATGAAAGGCCAATGCACTTTGTGATGGAGGACGAGATCTTTGATGTGTGGGGAATTGATTTTATGGGTCCCTTTGTGAGCTCATGTGGTATGAAATACATCTTGGTGGAAGTGGACTATGTGTCCAAATGGGTTGAAGCAATCGCCTTACCAAACAATGAGGCAAGGAGTGTGACCGCATTTTTAAAGAAAAACATATTCACACGGTTTGGCACTCCTAGAGCCATTCTTAGTGATGGTGGGTCTCGCTTCTGTAACAAGGATTTCACGGGGCTACTAGAGAAATATGACGTCAAGCATAAGGTGGCCACACCTTATCACCCTCATTCAAGTGGCCAAGTTGATGTTTCCAACCAGGAGATAAAGAATATTCTAGCAAAAACTGTTAATGCAAACAGGACCCTGGTCAAGGAAGTTAGATGATACGTTGTGGGCATACCTCACAGCGTACAAGACCCCTATTGGCACTTCTCTTTACCGGTTAGTCTTCGACAAGGCATTCCATCTACCCATAGAGCTGGAACACAAAGCCATGTGGGCTCTAAAAAGGTTTATCCTGGACTGGGCTGAAGCTGCAAATTTGAGGTCAACACAACTCAATGAAATGGAAGAATTCTGTTTCCATGCATATGAGAGCGCATCTGTGTACAAAGAAAGGATGAAGTTCGTCCACGACAAAAAGATCTTGAAAAGGGAGTTGAAGTCGGGTGACTTGGTTTTGCTCTTAAATTCAAGGCTCAAATTATTTTTGGGCAAACTCAAATCGAAGTGGTCCGGTTCGTTCAAGGTGGTAGATGTCTCCCCTTTTGGAGCTGTGGAATTAGAATATGAGGATGGGGTCCGAACCTTCGAAGTGAATGGCCAACGAGTCAAGCACTACTTGCGCACAGATGGAGAAAAACACTTGGTGGAACAGTTGGCTCTCCAAGATGGTCCATGCCCGACCAATGAGTAAGCCCGAAGAGGGGCCAACTTCGTCGTGCCGCAACGTTAAATCCAGCGCTTCATGGGAGGCAACCCATATGTGGTAACATCCTTTTTGTCCTTTAATTTTTAATTTTTCTTAGATAGATTAAATTGAGCAATTTAAAGTGTGTGTTAGAGTGCAGGTGATCCAAAAAGTCATAAAACAGGGTGAAATTGCGAATGAAATGGAAGAAAAGTCACCAAGGGAAGTTTACTACACGTATACGGTAGTATATTGACTATGCGGAACGCATAGTTATCGCAGACCTGGATTGTTGGGTAAAAAATTGGTTGACAAAATGCGGCGAATATAAGCACTTTGCGGATCGCATATCGATTAAGCGATCGCAAAGGTGCACCGCATAATGTGTTTGAGCGACCTGAGCTGACATTACTGCATAACACTTATGCAGTTTCATAATGTGTTATGTGGTCACTTATGCACCGTATTCTCAACAGGTAAGTAACCATACCCCCTTCGCATAACCCCCTTCATTTGCACATCAGCACTCTCACGCACACAATTCACACTCAAACAAAACAAAAAGAAAAGAAGAGAGGGAAACTGCTAGTTGCAATTAGACGAGGGAACAAAGATCACATTGCTTGAATTCATCTCCTTGCTTGCATCTCATTCATCTAACTCTGGTATGTCCTCCTTCCCTACTTCATCTCTGTTATTTTTAGTTTTTAATTTTGTGTTGTGTTGTTCACCTGTTGTTTGTTTTCTCTTTCTCTCTGTTCTTTAGGGTTATATGCTCCTCATGGGGGTCTTGCATGATTAGTTTAGTTGAGATTAATGGGTAGTGAATTTAGGGACCACCATTGTTAGGGGTAGAAGCAAAACTTGGGGATGATGACTTTTGCGGCCCGCAGAGTCGATTTGTGGTATGCAAAGTAGCCGCAAATGATAACCCTAGGTGGCCTAATGTAACGCCAAATTGTGGAGGCTTTTGCGATTGCATAACTGATATGCAGACCGCAAAGCCACCGCATAACCATACAATCCGTGGCCTCTTGTGAATTGTTGTGTGCGACAGGTTTGCGATCGCAAATTCATCTTTGCGATGCTTTTTGCGATCGCATAGTTGATTGATCTTTATGAGCCTATAGTTTTTCGATGGGAATGCGGACCGCATAGTGGGTATGCGATCGCATAACTGAAATTCCCCTACAGTCATAAAAATGCGCCACAGGTTTGCGGTCCGCATAATGGTTATGCGACCGCATAACCCGTCGCATTTTCTACTTCCTTTGCAATATTTTCCTCTTATGTATGCTATGTCGCTCATACTTAGGTTCTTTGTAGATATGACTCCCAAGAAATCTGTTGCTACTAAAAAAAGGGCCTCCACCAGCCAACAAGCACAACAAGCCAAGCGTTCACGACCAGAACCATCCCGACCTGTTGTTGAACAGCCCTCCCAGTCTGATGAGGATGAGACTTTGCCATCAGTCGACTTACAGGCTGAGGCAAGAATAAAAAGAGGAGATGATTTCCAACTCCGTTTTGGGGTCACATGCTCTATGAGTCTATATAAAGAAGGGCTCAAGAAACGGAAAATCCTTGAAGAGAAACAACTGAGTCTGAACAGGCTACAGGAGCAATACCATCACATACTGGAGAACATTAAAGCAAGAAACTGGGAATACTTCACTGAGGTCCCTGATGATTTCAATGAAACACTGGTGCGAGAGTTTTATGCAACCTACAGAGCCTCCAGATTACCTCATCACAAGCACAACAAGGTCTTCTGTGAATCAGTCTTGGTGCGGGGGAAGTTGGTACTTTGCGACAAAGGCAATATAAATGATCTACATTTTTCAAACTGGAGTCCGGTCACAGCTGAGTACGAGACCAAATGTGCCAGCATAGATAGTGAGTGTGCCTGGATAGCCTCAATGATAGCAAAGAAGACCCCATCTTGGATTGACCCTATGCATAAAAGTTTCAAGGAAGATCTCACACGAGAGGGTAGGTTCTAGATCAGCTTTGTCACCTCTCGCTTGATACTGTCCAGGAATGAAAATGATATAAGCATTGAGAAAGCTCTTCTCATTGCAGGCATTATGACCAGGATAAAGATTGATGTGGGTGACATTATCTTCTGAGATTTAGGGGTCTAGGCCAACCAGACGGCCACGTCACGTCCATTCACGTGATTGATCACAGCCCTCTGTAAGGCTGTGGAAGTCCCTCCATTGTCGCACCATGACAAGACGGTGAAAGCGCTGAAGGATATTGATATCACGCGCATTAGTGACGCGGTGCCACAAGTAGCTGCTGCTCCTCCAGAGGTTCAGATCCAAGTTCCTGCTGATACAAACATCTTAGATTCTCAGACACCTGTCTCTCCTCAGGCCACAGTGGAATCCACTACCACTCCACAGTCCACTTCATAGACCACCATTGCCCAGCATGCTGCCGCACTGCCAGCTCATTCAAGGCTAGGTCTCTTAGCTCAGCATACAAATGCTAAGGTTGACCGGCTTCTGAAGGAAGTCCCCACACTTATCAGGAAGGCATTGACTCCTCTCCAATCCTCAGTGACAGCACTCCAACAGCAGCATACCTCTTATGAGGATCGCCTGAAGCAGATTGAGGTGAGGCTTGAAAAAGTAGAGCGGGGTGCGGTTGGAGGTCTGCCAAAGCTCCATGAAGATGTTAACCACTAAAGAGTGAGCTCCACAAAATGCAAAACCTGGAGTTCGATCTATCCTCCTTCATGCAAAAGGAAGGAGAGCAGGGAGCTGGCATGTCCGTTGCTAGGTTAGATCTTGACTTCTCTACATTGATGACAGCTCCCGAGCCACAGACTGTCGGGGCTTCCCAGATTCCAGCTCCCATTAGACACATGGACATCCTTTCTGGGAAAGATTCCGGACACACTGCAGAGTCTGAGGATGGGGAGACAGATGAGGAGGCATTGTCCGAGGAGGATGAGGGTCCTCAGGACAAAGGTAAACAGGTTGCTATCACTACTAATGCAGAAGAAGAAGAAGAAGAAGAAGAAGAAGAAGCAGTTGTACAACAGGAAATAGCACACTCGCTAGCAGATATGGTCGCCCCTGCCGATCCATCGACCACTCAGCTATCATCAGGCGAGGCTAGCAGCTCCCAGGCCCCAGTCCTATCATCAGGGTAGGTGGAAATCCCTCCGCCACCCGTGGAGGTCACTCCTCAGGCTGCGATCTCATCAGTCCCAGCTCCAGTATCAGAGGGTGACCCCACCACCATTCAGCAGGCTACAGACTCCCATAGCGCTAAGTGCGCCCCAGGGAGCCCCTAATACTTTGTTTTACAATTCTTATGCATTGGGGACAATGCATGCTTATAAGTTGGGGGTGGGATAGCCTTGAATATATTTTTGTACTCCTTGAATCTTGTATATATTTTTGTACTCTTTGAATCTTGTACCTATTTTAGTGATCTTGGTATATATAAGCAAATTTATTTGTGTTATCTTTGTATATATGTTATTAATATATATATATATATATATATATATATATATATATATATATA
>ML385290.1:0-57289 GCA_005239525.1 Nicotiana knightiana | reverse complement strand
CCCACACCCAAAACGACCCCGTTTTGATTCCCTAGATCTCAGATGGCCCGCAACTCACCCCAAACCCCTTATATAACTGTCCTAACGAACCCTACCCCCCTCAGAATACACCCCATCACTCTCGTCTCTCTCCCCAAACCCAAACCCTAGAACCAGACCTTCCTCTCCTCCCCCTAAATCCTAACCTACCATTTTTTTCCCCAGAAAACATCTCAATCCCAACCAATTCCAGATGTAAAAATGAACAAAAAACCTAAATCTCATCCTGGACGACTTTCAAGCCCGTTGTGGCTCAAACCTACATGAGTCGATTGCTCTTGACATGAGCAATCGATTCATGTTAGTTTGAGTCATTTTCAAACTCGCCGGAGTCCGGCCAAGTCAACAACTGACTGGCCAACCTTTTCCGGCCAAAATCGGTACTCTTCCTTACTCTATTTTCTTGTTTGTTTGCTGTTTTGAGATTAGTATTTAGGTTTATTTCAGATTTTTATCAAGTCTGAGTTAAGAATGTGTGTTAGCTTAGGTCTTCTTAATTCCCTTGTTGTTTTCTGTTTTGAAATAGTCACTTAGTTTCTGACCTATATTAATCAATTGATTTCGGTTGTAGAAAATCATGCATGTTTAGGGTTATTTGAGTTCTGAAGTAGTCGCTTAGGATTACTTGTCGACTCATATTCATTAATTGTTTCTGATTTATTAGTTAATCATGTGCGTATAGGATTATTAAAATTCTTTTGGTTAGGTTTCATACCCTTCTTCATCTTGTCTCTTCTGTATTTTCTGTCTTGAATTAGTCGTTTACGCTTAAAATTTTGATTCATGTTAATTAGTTGTTTTCTGGCTGTTAATTAGTCATATGTGTTTAGGAGTGAATGAATCATTATTAGGTAGTTAAATGCTTTGGCCTAGGTTTTCATATTGATTTCAGCTTCCTCACTGATTTTTGTTAATTAAGAAGTTTAATTTTTAGATAATTTCAGTCAACTTCGTGGTATTTATTAGCTTCATAGTAATTAGGCTGGACTGTTTGAGTTACCTGATTTAAGAACTCAGTAATGGGTTGGTCCTTGACAATGGAAGGACCCATTAGTTTGGGCCCAAACTGGTCAGCCATGTGACCCAAGCCCTTAAAGGATAAGGGGTAAATACAAGAGATGTACATGGTAGTTTAGGAATTATAATTAAGGAATAATATCTGTAACTACTTAGGAAGCTTCTACAATATAGATAAAGGACCAAAATGAAATAAGGAAAAATCAAATTAAATCAGATTTTTGGGTAAAATATGAATGAAAATTAGAAGAAACTTCTAGATGGGTACAACTGTCCCAATATTGTTAGGAAAGATGCTAAAATTTGGATAAAAGGAGCGCTATACCAAAATCTGTTACAAAAAAGATGTTGTACTATTAAGCATCTCAGAATTTAGGGTAGAATATTCCCTTAATATGCTTATCCTATACAACTTATAAATAGATAGTCCCTCACATACACAATAGACTGGAGATAGATTGAAATATTCAGAATATACTCACAAAATACACTCTACACACAAAAAAACACACTGAAATCAGTACCTTCATTCTAAAAAAATAGGTCTAAAGCATCATCATTCAGATTTTCTCAAAAGGAAACGATTTCTCATACACAAAAGAGAAACTTATGAAACTCAGAATGTCTTTCTCATTTTATACTGATTTTCGAACTAAAATTTCTGAAAACTTGAGAAATCTTCTCTCATTCAGCAAGAAGTTTGGTTTTAGAGTCTCATTTTGGTCTGGGGTTTTTACTGTTGGGATTTCTGGGCTGAAGGTTGAAGCTATTATCTCTGTTCTTGCTGTTGTCATACTGTGGCTGCTGTTGCTGTGTTTGGGCTTCAAATTTTATCTATTTCGACCTTTATTTGGTCTCTTTGCTCTGTTGTCTTCTCTACTCTTAGGTATGTAATCACTCTTATATTGAATGGAATTTTTTGCCTAAATCCTTATTTAAATCTCTGTATCTGTTTGTGTGTGGATTTCAGTTACATGCGTCCATGTCTGTTTCTATCTCCCCTTTTATATTAGTTATTTCAATTGTTTATGCCATAGTCTTGTTTGAACGAGCATGTTGTTTAGCTAGATCTGTTCGGAATCTTTTCTCTCATAGTCTTTAACATTATCCTTAGTGGTAACATCTTTTCCTGTAAGGTATTTTCTTGAAAGATAATATTTCAGGCTGAGGCATTCCTGAGGATGTAAATCTGACCACTAGTTGGTCAGATTTACTCCAGAAAAGAGCACATCTGTTGAACTTTGACACAAGAGGTCGAAGTATGTTGGTCTTGTGGCTGAAGTAGTATATACTTCTGCGGTTGATTGAGGCTAGATGAGATAAAGGCTGTAATAGTTAAAGTTATTAGAAACATTTAGTTTAAGCTATTCATCACTTTTTTTATTAAATATAGTTTAAATTTGATTAATCATGTAATGTCGTGTTTGTTTGCAAATCTATTTATAAGATGATGATTAGCCAAAAATTCCTACCCCTCTAATACTGTTTGAATTCGATTATTGTAATTAATAGCTATGGGTTGGAATATTCCTATAAATTCAATATGTGGTAGACCATCTGTAAGTTGGAGATGGGGCATGTTCTTTTCAGATTCTCTAAATGCGGATCACATGAGGTGGTCCAGACTTGTAGATCGGCCCAATTGGGATTTGAATGAACAAGTCTGGACCCTGGGAATCTGGGCCTGGGGTGTAAAACCCAATAATTTGATCCTATACCCATCTTCAAAATTTATGTAGCCATGATTTAACTTAGAGCGTTAGAAACCCTATTAGTATCATTAACTTAAACTTGAGTGAAATAACCTCCCTATGTGATTTTCATTCTCGCATGAATTAAGTTGGAGTTGGACAATATATGTTGTGCGTCTTATTCTTTCTGAAGCATAATCACGACTGGCCCAGCCCATTTAAAGTGTGACTGGGTCAGATTTGTAAAAGTACTTAGTCGGACCACTTCCTTCATTTAGGTCCATAACTATTAGTTGTTAGATTACCCTAAATAGCTAAAACACCTTGTATTCTAAAATGCTTCCTAGGTTCTTACACTTGCCTTAAGATCATTTAAGAAGACAACTTCCAATAATAACCAAAACACTTTAGGCCCTTTTAGTTAGTTAGGGTCACAATTGCTTAATTGACATACTTAAGATTTTCCAAAAATTTAAAATCAAAGTATACGTTCACGTAACTTTGAACAGAATAATCTTTTTTTTAATAACAAGTATTTTAAAATTATGTACACGTTCGCATGACACAAATACCTTTTCAAAAATGAACATTCGTAGAGATACCTTAGGAGCGGATTTTAAATTATTACCGTGACGTGATCTCGATTTTTAAATAAAACCAAAATATGCGCTTGCGGGACCTTGACTTTTTTTAAAAGGAATCAATGTTGTGAATTATGTACACGTCCGTGTGACATGATTTTTGACACGTCCAATTTCTACGGGTTTACGCATACGTAACCCGTCTTAAGATAACTCTTTAAATACAATTGAACAATAAAAGCGGTAAAAATATAAAATGCACATAGGTATCAAGATCAGTAATTAAACAATTTAGGCCAAGTTTAATCATTAAGTGACAGTGCTAGAACCACGGAATTCGGGAGTGCCTAACACCTTCTCCCGGATTAACAGAATTCCTTACCCAGAATTCTGGTTTGCAGACATTTTTAAACAGAGTAAAAAAAAATTCTCGGTTTGGGATTTCAATAAATAAATGGTGTCCCGGAACACCGTATAAAATCCGGGTGGCAACTCTGAAAACAATAAATCTCAAAATCGATTATGTCACTTAAATTGGAAAAACTCCATTATCCCACCCCTATCGGTGAAAAAGGAGGTGTGACAGTCCATAGTTCCTTTTTTTGATCAACTGTACTAAAGCCATATACCAATGATAAATATGATTCAAATCTATCCAATCTGCCTTTAACTAGGCAGTGTATAATCTGAGCCTCTACTCTTTCAATATCAACACTATACATATTTGGATCCCAAGTGAGCCATATTCTGCCATTCACAGCTTTTTGATAGTTACACTGCAGAGCCCATCCTGGCAACATGTTTTTATAAACTTTCTTCACATTTGGTTCTTTGACTCTTATCTCAAGCAATCCAACTATTTTAATATGTTTACTCTTCAGGTATGTTAATAGCTCTTTTTGCTTGTATCTCTTGTTTACACCCCTAACATTCCACACCAACCAAGCCATTGAGATAGAGAGGAAGACCTACTTTCTGTTGTAGGTAGGTTGTTATTACTCCATAATCCACCTGTTATCTCTGAAGTTCTAGTGTTCCTTTGTATGCTAGCTGCCAGAGCTGGAAATTCTCTGGGATAAAGAGCTCACGGCTTTTATGCTCCTGCTCCTCCACTCTGACGTTTTCCTTAGCAGGTTCCTTAATGCTCCTCTGGTTCTCCCTAATAAGCAATGTCATCTGCCTTTGACCAGTTTCATGTTGATAGTGCTCAACAGCTGTAGCTTTTGTAGTCACCATAACCTCAGCTGCCTTATCAGTCTTGTCACCGGCTGCTTTTGTTCTCCACTCATGTATAACCTTTGGAGGTCCACCATCTGTATGTGCTGGCTGAGCATTTTCTCTTGGTCTTCTCCTTCTCCTTAGTTGTATATAGGCCTGGTTCTCAACTTCTTTTTTCTTGCAGCAGTGACCTATTTTTAGGTAAACCTCACAGAATTTTGGTTTCCAATCATATTCAATCGATTATTCAAATTGTCTTCCATTTGGTTTCCATACTAAGACACTAGTAGGAGAGGCCTTGTAACATTTATTTCAATGAGCATACGATCATAGGAAATCCTTTTCTGTTTTGAGGTACACTCATCAACATACAGTGGTTTCCCTATTGCACAGGAAATAGGGTCAATCATTTACCTCCCCAACAACTCATGGGTAGGTTTGGTAATACCACCCACATGGGTATTTCATGCAGGAACTCCTTTGTGAAATCAAAATTAACATTACATGGCTTCAATATCATTGGTTTGTTATTAATTGTATCATGCCTAGAATATAAGCTTTATTGCATATCACTTGTAGATTGAAATTTGATAACATAATATCCTTCCTCATGGTATCCGTTGATAAAATAATATAAAACACCTTTGGTGCAGCCACTCGATTCCATCTCCGTTTCACAAACCTATGCATATAGTTATACCCCGACGTCTCTCCAATTACATATACAATCAGTGCACTCTTCCATTTCTGGATTTTTCTATCAACATCATCCTTTTCTAGTTGAACTTCAACTTTCCCCTCAAAAATTTCAGGAGGAATGTAATCTAATTTTAAACCATTTTCAAAGCTACTATTACATGCAAAGAGGGATGTACATGAAATTGGCTTTTCCTTGTTCTCAATTGTTGGTTCTAGATCTGGGATGCCCTTACTTGTACTCACCTGATATGTTGTCTTCACTGGTGTAATCTCCTTTTGCACACTTAGAGATGGGCTACTTCTCAAATCCAGCCTCTTACCGGTGTGCGACACACTTGATTCCACTTGTTTATGCTTCAAATTTGGCAATGAAACATGAGTAGTCGCCGATTGTGTCACCTTTGGTTTTTCCAGCTGCGTGTGAGCTTCATCTACTTTACCTATGGTAGCTAAAGGTTGAAACCTAGGTCTTCCACGAGCTCGACCTCTTCCCCTAGCCATAACCACGATGGGCGTACGTTTAACTAACGTGTACTGAGGGCATGAGAGCTAAAATATGATGACACCGGTATTTTTGTTCATGTATATCAAATGCTTCCTTTAACCTTTTGTTTTGGAATTATTGTTGGATTTAATTAAGTTAATATAGTTTTATCTTTTGTTTCTTTCCTCTTTATTTTGTGAGTCATCTTTTTTACTAATTTAATTTGATAATGGCATAGCAGCGTGCAAACTTCAAAGCATCTTAGCTATCAACTATTCCGATAAATTGAGATTTGGTTTTGATTGGTGGTTCTAATTTACTTTTGGGCCATGCAAACGCATCCACGATTGGCTACTATATCTTGTGTATGTGTGTATGAAATAATTTTGTAACAAATGTATATCTTTTTAAAATACTATACTTAAACTCATTATATGGGATGTTTATAAATTAACTCCAAATATATGTTATTTACGAGTGGTCTCTTTCTCATAAAAAGAGGAATAGTACCTAAAGTCATTGATTGAATTCTCATTATCTTGGTGGAAACAAACATTTTAAGCTAAATATGTAGGTACTAACATCTCCACGTTTATGTTGCTTATCAACAATAAAAATTTCTTTATGTATTATTTCTCTTTAAAGTAAATTTACAATTTGTAATTTGTAATTTTATTTCTTTTTTACACTTGCGCGAAGCGCGGCAAAGTTCACTAGTTATATATAATCATGTATCATTGTGAGTATATACACACGTACGCAAGGTTATACATAGTATATACACTTCATTGAAATTTATTTTCTAAACTTGACATATATTGTGTTACCGTTGTACAAAAACAAAGGTGATATCCAGAATTGTAACAACTATAGAGGTATCAAGCTACTAAGTCATATCATGAAAGTTTGGGAGAGGGTGGTGGAAGGGAGGGTGAGGAGGGCAGTGTCTATATCAGACAACCAATTCGGATTCATGTCAGGCCGTCCTACTACAAAAGAGCTATCCACTTTATCAGGAGGTTGGTGGACGGTACATGGATAGGAAGAAGAAATTGCATATAGTGTTTATTGACCTAGAAAACACGTATGACAAGGTCCCTAGGGAGGTTCTTTTGAGATGCTTGGAGGTGAAAAGTATGTCGGTAGCTTACATTAGGGTGATAAAGAACATGTATCATGGAGCTAAGACGCAAGTTAGGATTGTGGGAAGTGAGTTGGAGCATTTTTTCGGTTATGGGGTTATACCAAAGATCTGCGCTCAACCCGTCCTTATTTGCCTTGACGATGGACACACTGACACATTATATCCAATGGAATTTCATGGTGTATGTTGTTCGTTGATGATATAGTTCTGATTGATGAGACATAAGGTCATTAACGAGAGGCTAGAAGTTTGGAGAGAGGCCCTTGAGTCTGAAGGTTTTCAAGTGGACAAGGACCAAGACAGAATATCTAGAATACAAGTTCAGTGATGTGATGGAAGAAATGGACATGGACATGAGTCTTGACTCATAAGTTATCCCTAAGAGAGAAAGTTTCAAGTACCTTAGGTCAGTTATCTATAGGGGTGGGGAAATCGACGAGTATGCCACACGTCGTATAGGGGTGGGGTAGATTAAATAGAGGTTAGAATCTGGAGTCCTGTGTGACAAGAATGTGCCACCAAAACTTAAAGGTAAGTTCTATAGAACGGTAGTTAGACCGGCCATGTTGTATGGGATTGGGTGTTGGCCAGTCAAAAGTTCACATATTCTGAAAATGGAAGTAGCAGAAATTAGAATGTTGAGATAGATGTGCGCGCACACTAGGTTAGATAAGATTAGGAATGAAGATCTTCGGGAGAAAGTGGGCATTGTTAAGACCCAAAGTGCATTATAGGTCGTGATGGCGCCTAATGCCGCCGTCAGGCAAGCCATTGTTGATTTCTCAATTTATTCATACATTTTATTACCTTGGAATTATTAATTCCCAATAATTTAACAGTTTAAAAAATTTTTAGAGAGTAAATGGTGATAATTACGTGATCTATGATAACAATAACCAAAAAGAACTCCCAAAACTCGGTGTCACAAGTGCATGAGCATTTTTTAAGGAGTACAATAATAATACAACATATGCCCCGGAGGTAACAAAGTCATCTCAAGTCGTGATCTAAACAGCCATAACTCTTCCGGAATTCATTTACACAATAAAGCCATTCGAATCAAATACCTCCCAAATCAACCAAGTTGTGATGGCGCTCAAGCCTAAGTGTACAACCACAAACCACATGTATAACTTTACGCTGAAGAAACTGATCGCTGCCACGATGTACTGATTCAACCATTACTAACCGATCCAACTTCTTCCAATTTATTCTTGACATGCCTTAGAAATAATAATAGCTCCATTCAACCGTAATGAACCAAATCCGCACTCTTCCCGAGTGACCCGCATCACGAGACCACATCGTCTTATTACTGATGAATCATCTCATATTCTCCTTACGCGCACAATAGCATCTCCAACTGGTTCACCCATTATGCAAGACCTTACACGAATCCGAAGTTATTTCTTCCTTTTCTCCAATACTGCACTACATACCCAATGAGTACATAGAACATCCCGAGTCCTTAGGCACTGAACTTAAATTCTTGAATCCACTAGGACCATTGTTGAGAGTCACCCACTCTGACTTGGTCTCGAATATAATCCAAACTCTAGTGCGTCATTAACACGAAAACACCATATCAAAGAAGTACCCGACTGGATTCTTTTCCTTGTACACAACCCCCACAAGAGACATAAATTATTAGTCCTCCCAAAACCTGAGCATGAATCGATAAGGCCAAGTATAACACACATTCCTCCAATCCTTTGCTCGAATTACCACTGATGTTTTCTTTCGTTAGTCATAAACAATACACCGATGATCAGAAATTGCACAAGCAGACAACCACGTGATCTAACCATAGACTGTGGGGCTCCCCCACTTAGCTCGAAGCTACAATTTCATAACCATGGAATCCACCAAGGTTCCTCCTTACTAATTACCATGATCTCGCACAATCGACCCGCCAAGTTTCTCAAAATCTTTTTGTTAAACATTTCATGAACATTCTGAATCACTAGCCACATTCACATTTTCGACCTCTTACCGGATAACTATTAAAATTCTTCGTAGAAGATTCATCAACACTACGTAACCGCTAACCTGTTCACAGGAGATAACCCACATATGGAAATTCCATGCCGACATCTTCCAACGACATTGCACTGGGTACAATTACTACGAAATCAGTAAACTCCTGAGCCCATGCTCATTCACCAGCTGTACCAGTCCATTCACTCCCCATTAACATCAACTAAAAGTGCGACAATACATTCCAATCTGAAGTCATGTTGCATTCCGCTTCATATCAAGCAAACTCCTTTCTGCCATATCCAATCTTCCTCAGTATAGTAGCCAACATTCCAAATTAAGCCCGTCGACCTAGTCACTGTCCACCATGATTCCCAAATCACTCTAAACTTTTCTCAAGTCATGTAGCTATCCTACCACAGAATCCATACGCTACTATGCCACTTCCACTTCGGTTAAACCATCTCCTTTAAGAAACTTCTCGACCTTAGTTTATCATACTTGACCTTCTATAAATTCAACCACCACAAGACACCTCCCGCATGTCCTTCCTCATCTTGCGCTGCCCAATTGTTGCCTTAAATCGAAATCCATATCTGCAGCACTCGAACTTATAAGTCACTACCAATTCTAAACCTCTTCGAAGATCATATCTCTCGTGCCATTAACATTAGAAACACCGAATCGATTATGAAACTGCCATACTCTGTCACCTATAACAACCGCTTCTCAAGCACCACTTCACAATACCTTGCCCCGAATACGAATCAAAGAAGTCCATAACACTGGCGAACATTAATGTGTTCAAACAAGGACGACGACACCACATCACCAATGAAAATTCTACCACACTCGAAATATCAAGTCCCGGTACCCCACCAACTCAGCCGAACGGCTATAGTCCGATTGCCTTTTCTTTGCTAGAATTAAAGGCTGAACCTCCACATCATGCACTGAGAAATCCTACTTTCAAGTCGTTCACTGCCTTGACGCATAAACAAGCACCCCACCATTACATCAATACTGTGAGATAACAACTCATGAACATCATAGTAACCAGTGCATAGCCTCAAAATCATCAGAAATATAGCTATTGAGCTGAAATGATAGAACATCCTTCCGCAAGAAGACGATAATAACCTGCTCGAATGCGCAGGGAGAAACATCCTGCTCCATGTCTGTAGTACCACTGCAACTCCTCGATGCCCAATTGACACGAGTGCTCAACACCGTACAAGAATGAATAGGAAGTAAATAAAGGTATAAGCCTCGAAGGAATCAAATCGCACGATGAGGAATTAAGAAGGTAAGTGCTGCTAACAGCCATGTAGCCTCTCGAAGATAAGTACAGACGTCTCCGTACTGATCTGCAAGACTCTACTAGACTTGATCATGACTCGTGAGACCCAAGTGAACCTGTATCATATACCAAGTTGTTACAACCAAAAATCCACTATAAATCGTGATGACGCCTAACGCCGCCATCAGGCAAGCCAACATTGATTTCTCAATTTATGCATACATTTTATTACCTTGGAATTACTAATTCCCAATAATTTAACAGTATAAAATAATATTTACAGAGTAAATGGTGATAATTATGTGATTTATGATAACAACAACCAAAAAGAACTCCCAGAACCCGGTGTCACAAGTGCATGAGTATTTTTCTAAGGAGTACAATAATAATACAATATTTTTCCCGGAGGTAATAAGACAAGATAAAATGAATAATACAATGGAGACTCGGTGAACTGCGTTGCGTAACCTGGATTTGCAGCTCACATAAAGTCTCCCCAACAGGTGCACTTATGCGCCAAGATGATCACCAAGTGACCTGTCAAATCTTGCACATTTAGTGCAGAAGTGCAGTATGAGTACGTAAATCAACGCGTACCCGGTAAGTATCCAATCTAATCCCTAAGAAGTAGTGATGAGGAGTCGACATCGACACTTACTATAGGTCCAAATAAATAAGTGAAATAATTCGTAACAGTTATGAAGTGCACGACAATAGTGGAGTAAATCTAGAATTTCATAATTTTTCCAATTTCTTCTTTTAAAACATAAATCCCTCGATCTTTTATTCTACCTTAATAGCTCAGAAATATGCCAAGAGTCAATACCAAATAAATAAAAAATACCATAAAAATTTTCGGGCATCAGTGGAAGGTTTATCTCGTGAATGTTCGGACTACTAGCGGTATAACGCACGATTATGCCGAGGTCGTTCGGCCCGATCCAGAGTGGTGTGTACACTGCCGATGGTCGAACAACACGAACCAGAGATGAACCTCTATATACTGTCGAGGCGTTCGGTCCGCTCCACAAGAAAGGAAGAAAGTTTTCGAATCACAAGACACGTGTTTACAATATAGTACATGAGCATAAAGTGAATATAATCTTTACCGTTTCTCAATTTTTCTTGCCAACAATTCAAGTGATAAGGCTGGGTCTAAGATGTATTAGATTTCTAAATCAAGGTACATCATATTTTCAATTAATTAAGTAGACAGTATAAGTTCAAGTGATTCAAATATTGCATGATAAAGTCCTAGGTCTACCTAGACATAAACATGTTTTAGCTACGTACGGACTCTCGTCACCTCGTGCGTACGTAGCACCCACAACTAGTAGCACATAACAATTAATATCACCTAGGGGTAGTTTCCCCCTCACAGGGTTTGGCAAGAGAATTACCTCGCTATGAAGTTCCATAACCGGCTCGAAAGCCTCTCTAACAACTCAAATTGATGTCAGTCGCTCCAAAACTAGTCAATCAATATACAAATCCATAAATATATACTCTAATACTCATTATAAATCAGTTTATAACAATTTCCAACTCCGCTCAAAAGGTCGATAAAGTCACCCTCGTGCCCACATGCCTGGATTTCGAAAATTTCTGAAGATAATCATTACCCGTAATACTACAAACTCAGATATATGATTTATTCCCAATTCCATGTCCAATTTCGTGGTAAAAATCCAAAAATATCAATTTTTAAATTTTTCTTCAAAATCCCAATTCTACAAATTTCCATGTTTAAATCCTTGTATAATCCATGTAGTTAACTCATAACTAGAATAAATCACTTACCTCATGATTGACCATGAAAATGATGCTCCAAAAATCGCTCATAGGTCGGCTCCCATGGAGGAAATGAGATAAAATGGCCAAATCTCTGTCTTTAAAACACACTGCCCAGTCCGACCTTATTCGAGAATGCGGCAAGCCCCTCACATTCGCGAAGCAATACCAGCTCCAACTCCAAAATTACCCTTCGCGAATGCGAGTCCTAGCTCGCGAATGTGTTGCTTAACTAGGCAAACCTTCGTGAACGCGAAGCACAAAATCAGCAGCCAACAAATCCTTCTTCATGAACGCGTGAACCCCTTCGCGTTCGCGAAGAACAAAACCAGAACCAGATATCAGCAACAGCAACTCAACCAAACTTGGTCCGAAACCTCTTCGAAACACACCCGAGGCCTCCGGGACCTCGTCCAATCACGCCAACCAGTTCCATAACATGACACAAACTTGCTCGAGGCCTCAAATCACACCAAAAAAGATCAAAACTACTAATCGACGGTCGAAATCTTTCTTTAAACTTTCAAATTTCGACAAATGCGTCTGAATCATATCAAAACATTTTGGAATGACCCCAAACTTTGCACACCAATCATAAATCACAATACAAACCTATTCCAAGGCTCGAAATCCAGAATGGACATCGATAACACCAAAGTCCACCTCAAACCAAACTTAAGAAATTCTTAAACCTTCAAAATGCCAACTTTCTATAATTAGCACCGAAATGCTCCCAGGTAATTTAATACTCGACCCGAACATACGCCCAAGTCCGAAATTATCATACGAGCCTATTGGAACCTTCAAATATCGATTCCGAGGTCGTTTACTCAAAAGTCAAACCTTAGTCAACTCTTCAAACTTAAAGCTTCCGAAATGAGAATTTTCTTTCTAAATCAACTCCGAACTTCCCGAAATTCAATTCCGGCCACACGTACAAGTCATAATAACTGAAGTGAAGCTACCCAAGGCCTCAAACCACCGAACGACGCGCTAGAGCTCAAAATGACTGATCGGGTCGTTACACGCATGGCTCTCATGGACAACAAGATGCGGGAAGTGAGGCTTAGATTGTTCGGGCACGTATAAAGGAGAAACTTAGATGCCCCGGTTAGGAGGTGTGAGCGGTTGGCTTTAGCAGGTATGAGAATAGGTAGAGGTTGACCTAAGAAGTATTGGGGCGAGGTGATGATCAGGCAGGACATGACGCGACTTCAAATTTCTGAGGACATGACTCTTGATAGGAAGGTGTGGAGGTCGAGCATTAGTGTTGAAGGTCAGAAGGTAGTTGAGCGTTTTTCTACTTTGTACTGGAGATGGGGCTAGTCCGATAGTGTTTTGTCTTGGTCTACTAGTGGCTTATATTGTGTTCACACTATTTTTCTGTTGTTGTTTCGGATCTATTATCTCTTTTCGTCTTCTTGAGTCGATGATCTTTCGAAAATAACCTCTCTACTTCTCCGGAATATGAGTAAAATATGCGTATACTTTACCTTTTTTATATCTAGCTTGTAAGATTTTACTGAATTGTTATTGTTGTTGACATGTGTCGTATTCAACCAGGTAAATTTGTAGAGGGTGGCTAAAATGTGCTGTATTTTCCTTTCTCAATTTTCAGAGGGTGTCATATTTTCTTTAAAAAATTGAAGCGGAATATTCTCGATACTATTCAGTCCAGTAAAAGCGAAGTCCAAAAAGTTAAAGACGAAAAAGAAAAGGTAAAAAATAAAAAATCTGACAGCTGCCCGATAATCCACCAAACAGCAACGGGCACCTACCCGATCTCTTACCGGGCAGGAACAAACTCCGAGGTTACTTCTCTACTCCTTTTTTAACCTTTATCTCCCTCTTACACTACCATAACTCAGCGCCTAGCGCTTATATTTTACTCCCACCACACGCCCACCGTGCCCCCTCCGCCGTGGTGGGTGGCGCGTGATATCCACTCGCGGGGCACTTCACCTCAATGCTAAGGAGGTGATGGGGCAGAAATTGAGTTGTGTACAGCAATCCCATGAACATGGACTGTTCAGTGCAGTCCAAAATGGTGAGCTTGAAAAAGTTGAAGCTATGATTAATGAAGACCCAAATGTGCTTCATTTTACCAGTGTTCGTGGGAAGCTCTCCGCACTTCATGTTGCTGCTGCTAATGGACAGATCGAGGTTGGTTTTTCATTTTCTTGTAAAAAAATGTAATATTTATTAGTTATCCGGTACCAGTGCCGGTGTGAAGTAGCATATACGCGTGAAATTAGTTGAGGTACACACAAGTTGCCCCAAACACTACAGTTGTAGAAAAAACTGTGATCTTTACTTTCTTGTTCTTTTTTTTTTTAAGGTGGGTGTCAAAATGTTAATGGTTCGTGATCCTTGATGAGTCATTTTGGGCTCTTTTTTTTTCTTGAAAAAATTTAACCTTTACTTTCTTGTTGATTTTTTTAAGATGGGGTGTTAAATGTTAATGGTTCTTGATCCATTGGTCATTTTGGGTTTTTTCCATTTTGATTCTTGGTTTTGATTATGATAGGTGCTATCTGTTCTCTTGGATCGTGGGGTTAATCCAGACATTTTGAATCGCCATAAACAGGTAAGTGGTAGTAGTAGTAGTTGTTGTTGTGATTCGTTGTGTTTCTAGTGTATTTTGCCAATTTTATATACTCTATTTATCAAGAAGTTTCATTTTGTGATTTTCATTTGTTTGCAAAAATGTCCTTTTTTAAAACACTTGGCATAGATAATTGTTGAATTTGTTTTTTTGATTTGTTTCATTGTGGAAATATTTCAGACCCCATTAATGTTAGCTGCTATGCATGGAAATGTGTCCTGCGTGGAGAGATTAATTCAGCGAGGTGCTAATGTAAGTGAATCTTTGCAAATATTCTTTCATGATAGTTTCTTTGACTGATTGAAATGGGTAGTTAATTGGTTTTTATTGGTCGTATGTTTTAGATTTTAACGTTTGATTCACTACATGGAAGAACCTGTTTGCATTATGCTGCTTACCATGGCCATTCTGACTGCCTGCAATCGATCCTTGCATCCGCTCATTCGGCTCCTGTTGCTCAATCTTGGTAAATTCCATGTCTAGTTTAGTGACATTTACTTCAAAAGACAAGACTTCTTGTTCATCTACCCTGTCAAAGTCCTCCTTTTTGTCATTTTGTGATGCCTTACAAAGGGCATCATGTATTTGAGTATTATCACTTTATTAATGAAGAGCTATATGTTTACTCTTTTGCTTGGATTGGAGTGCAGGGGATTTGCAAGATTTGTGAACATAAGAGATGGAAGTGGTGCAACCCCATTGCACTTGGCAGCCCGTCACGGTAGACCAGGATGTATCCGGATTCTTCTAAGTAATGAGGCTCTTGTTTGTGTTTCTAGTGCTGGCTACGGGTAATAAAACTTAGCCAGAGTGGTTTTGTAACTTTAGTGCTATATTTTGAAAGTCAAATTGACATTAAGATTTTGCAGCCGACCAGGAAGTACACCATTGCATTTGGCAGCTCGAGGAGGTTCTTTGGACTGTGTGCGGGAGTTACTTGCTTGGGGTGCAGATCGACTTCAGAGAGATTCTTCTGGGTGAGCCCATATGTACTTTCTTCAAGTTATCTGGTTTGTTGGACTAGCCATTGCATACCTTTTCAAGTAATGTGGGCTTCTGCACTAACCATGTGCAGAAAGTATCTTAGTTACTTCTTGATTATTTTACATTCTTGATCTCTATCATTCTATTTATGAAGGTTGACACTTTTAGAATTTGAAGTCATCACAAAGTAAATTCCCTTGTTGACTTTTTCATTTTGTATCTGTATTATCGTGCTCTTTTTTGAATAATAATAAACATGACAGTTAGGCTAGAAAACAGAATATTAAGTCACCACAAAGTAGTTTCCCTTAAAAACATCCTATTTACACATTGAATCTTTCTCTGAAAAATTATGAGGTTCAAGCTAAAAGCATGATGAAAAGTGTCAAGGAGAAATTAGGGGTGTGAGTTACATATATCAGAAACCATTGGTAACATCTAGATTGTCAAAGTCTGTCGTAGTTGAAAGCCTTACTTTCTTTACCCCTTTCCCGTAACTGTCATTTTATTATTATCCTTTCAGTTCTATTTGTGGTATTATTCAACTCTTTGCAAGTAATCCTTTTTCGAATATGGAACTAATCATTGTAAATGGGATCTCTACAGGCGAATACCTTACTTAGTTGCTTTGAAGTACAAGCACGAAGCATGTGGTGCGCTCTTAAATCCATCATCTCCAGAGCCTTTGACCTGGCCATCGCCTTTGAAGTTCATTACTGAGCTTGACGCCGAGGCAAAAGCTTTACTAGAGAATGCTCTTATTGAGGCCAACAAAGATAGAGAGAAGTTGATATTGAAAAAGACAGCTGTCTCACATACATCACCTTTACATTGTGATTCTGGCCTTGAGAGTGATGACTTTGAGGTAATAAGTCTCAAGCCCTATAAAACATAAGAAATTAACAATAAGATTATTATTCTGCATCGACTTCTATCAAGTATTTATACATATTTAATAGATTTTCTAATACAAATACAATGTCTAAGTAAAAAGCTACTGGGTTCGTCCGAAACCGTAGGCAACACTCTCCCTCAACCCCTCCCTCCGCCCCGATGACATTGTTGCTTGGGCACAATCTTTCCTAGAATAATGACGTGCCTATGGAGAACATGTGCGGCTGGTGTCTCGGAAAATATCTTGTTAAAATGTGTAGACATTTGCAGAGGAGATTAACATCATATCATTTTCTATTTGGTAATGTGATAGGATAAATGTTAACAAACCACTTCTGCTATGCGACTCTTGTTTGTTAATCCATATAATATTTCCATTTTCAAAAAACACAAAGAGGGAAGTCATAAGTTTACTTAACATTTGAATTGATGGTTGGCTGTTATGTTGCATTGAGGACTCATCTGCTCTGATTACAACTCTTTCTAGTAATCAGCAAATGAAGAAAATGGAGATTTTAACACATTTATGTTGGACCTTTTACTATGAATCTGCTTTTTACAAATCGTGTTTATGTTTCCAAACAGGGCAGTGATTTTGAGCTATGTTGCATATGCTTTGAGCAGTCCTGCACAATTGAGATTCAAAAGTGTGGCCATCAGATGTGTGCTCATTGCACTCTAGCCTTATGTTGCCACAATAAGCCCAATCCTACAAGTAATAACAGTGAGAAGGTTCCTGTATGCCCCTTTTGTCGGAGCGATATCACTCATTTAGTCGTGGTCCAGAATAAAATAGACAGTTACAATGAGGAATTGAGTCCCTCACGGCCAAGAAAATCAAGAACATCTTTCAGTCTTACTGAAGGTGGAAGCAGCAGCAGTAGTAGCAGCGGCTTGAGAGTTTTGTCACCCTTAGCCTCATTCGGCAAGTTGGGTGGTCGCCATTCAGGCAAAATTAGTGCAGAATGCATTGAAGTGTTTGCTAAGCCTTAAGATAGTAACTACTCGTCTATTCCTCGATATACTCTGCTCAACAGTCAGTATGAATCTAGTTATCGAGAAGTCTTGTTTCCAATATACCTTACATATATATGTATATCTATATCTATAGAGGGCCGGGGTGAAGAATACTTTTGAGCTGTTTCAATATCAGCTCAACTATCCCTTTACAATTTATAGGGGTTAGATTATAGAGCTGCTGCATATTGGCAGTTGTCTGCATACAACTTGCCAAGTCTAAAAGAGTTGTATGAACAACATTTTGTAGTATTCCATCTTTAAGAGAAATGTTGGTTCTTCTTTTTCTTTGTTGTCAACGAGCACCATCTTTAGAAAATAGCCTTTTGGAGTTTTTCAAATTTTCAAAAAATTCCGAAGTTCATCTTCAAGTGAAAATCAAAAAACTAATTACCTACTAGTGCAGTCGAGTTCAGCAAATTAGTTAGAGTTCTTTTTTCTTGTATAATGTTTATTCTCTTGTTGTATATGAACGATTTGCAAATTAAACTTGAGCTTGAGTGGAACAAGAACTTGACCTAGATTTTCACTTTAATAATTCTAGAATAATACTAAACAACAACAATATACCCAATATAATCCCAGACCTTACTGGAGAATATAATACATACGCATACTTTACTCCTACCTTGTGGCGATAGATCGGCTCAGGAAAACATAATTCTAGAATAATACTATGACCGAAATTTAATTTTATTACTCCCTTCGTTTCAAATTAGATGAGATACTTTTCTTTTTAGCATGTTCCAAAATAAATGACATATTTCTAAATTTGAAAATAATTCAACGTTAAATTTTTTATTTTACCCCTAATAAAAAGCTTTTATAATCACACAGATGCAATGGCCCTCACAATGCTTTTACCTGTAAGCTTTTAAGACCATAAGTTTCAAAAGTTTTTTTTCTTTAAATTTCGCGTCGAGTCAAACTACCTCATCTAAATTGAAACGGAGGGATTATTTATACGTGTGCTCACACAAGTAGAATAGTAAATGAGGACAAATGAATGTTTTATTCCTATTAAAAATCAATATCTTTCCAGAATAGTAATAAATGAAATACAATTCAAAAAGTCAAATACAAACTTTAAATGTGATTGTCAATTATGTAATATTTGTATGAGCAAATTATATTTATTAGGTTTTTTAGTCAATAAAAGTGAAGTAAATTAGTGTGCATATATACATCCTTTTGTGATGTTTCTTACTGGAAAATTTTTCTGTGTTTCGTCGTAGTCTGAAGTCTGAAGTCTGAACTATAAAAGTTACACATGCATACAATGTTGGAACTTGGAAATTTTATCTTCTTTTGTGTTAAACGGGAAACAAGTGATACGAGAACCAAGATGTTGAATAGTGAAAATTAATTTAGTACTTCCAATGATAGCAATAGCAAATGTTCGAGAATCAAGAATTTGATAATATGGACCAACAATCAAGTAAAAATTAGGTATTCACATGATCCCTTCGGTCCATAATAAGTAATTTTTTGACTTTTTTTTTATGATCCAAAATAAGTAACTTTTTTCGGATTTCAAAAATAAATTAATTTTTTTTCTTATATTACCCTTTGAGTAAATAATGTTGAAGTAAATATTAGAAGTGTTTATGTGAAGAGATAATAAATGTTAATATAGTCATTTACATTGCTAATTAATATTAAAAGATGAATTTCTTTATGTGTGAAAACAACTAAAAAATCACTTGTTTCGGATCAGAGAGAATAATAGTTAAGGTGTAAGCAAGCTGATCTAAATAAATATTGTAGAGAATCAGTGGAGTCGATTCCATTGCTATAACATTTGGGAGAATAACACAGTTACCCAAAAAAAGAAAACTATTTACCCTTGCCTTTCCATTTGTTTTTCTACCCATTAAACTAATTACATTTCCTACCCATAGTAGTTTTTGTGAGAAATTTTCTCTTTTTTCTCCAATTCTTTGTTATTTCTATGCTTCTTTTCCTTTTTATTTCCTTTTTTTCTCCAATTCTTCTTTTTTTATTCTTTTCTAATTTCATTTAACTTATTTTTTTAATGTTCTTTTTCTCTTCATAATATAATTTCATTTACTGTTTTCACTTTTTTTTTCTTATTCTTTTTTTTATACAATAAGAAAAAATAATTGATATAGTAAATATTTGTTCACCTTTTTTTAAAAATATATCTAGTATAATATACCTTTTATCTTTTTTTTTTTTCATTTTTTAAAATTCAATTATTAAACTTAATAATATCAGTTGTCACTTATAGCCTGTTTGTCCAAGCTTTTTCTTGGGCCAAAAGTGCCTTTTTTGGGCCAAAAACACTTTTAGCCAAAAATTGAGATGTTTGGTCAAGCTTTTGGAAGGAAAAAAAGTGCTTTTGAGGAGAACCAGAAACAGTTTTTGAGAAGCAGAAAAAAGTAGCTTCTTTCCAAAAGCACTTTTCTGAGAAGCACTATTGAAAAAAATACACTTATAAGCAGTTTCCAAAAGCTTGGCCAAACACTAATTACTGCTCAAAAGTATTTTTCAAATTAATTAGCCAAATACAAACTGCTTCTCACCAAAAGCACTTTTTTTAAAAGTACTTTTGAGAAAAACACTTCTCAAAATAAGCTGATTTTAGAAGCTTGGCCAAACATGCTATTAATCTAATTCACTGAAAATCATACTGACTGTTGCTGAGCACCATAAATACATAATCAGATTCTAAGAATCAACACGTGATTGCCATGCAAACCTTGATCTCATTCCCTATAAATATCAGTACACACTCTACCATTAGCAATAACACAACCAGTGATGGAGCAAGAAAACATAATCTACGGCCACCAAATCTCCATATATACTAGTTAGAATAGAAATAATAATGAAATATTGAAAAATGCAATAAAAGTATTAGTAGCAAACAAAGATTTCTAGTACCATATGATACCAATATGGTATACATGAATACCAACAGAGTATATGATGCTCTTGAATATTGCTACAACTATCTGTGACTATACTATTGTACCAAAACATTAAAGGATGCAATAAAAGTATGAGAAAATTACATGCTCGCATTGCAAGCTAAATATTCGCAAAGCAACTTGCTCATTCTGTATACTAAAAGGGTATATAGTAGGTCATTCCAACAATTTCCTATAACTATAAAAACTATTACATAATACACATAATCTGTCCATCGGCACAAAAAAATTTCAGCACTGCAAATCATGTTCACATAAATAATTTCATAATAATAATCACTTAAAAACACAGCTAAAACAACCAAAAAAATGTTCAAACTACCATATGATACCAATATGGCATATAACTATATCAACATAGTATACAACTTTACTGGTTAATTTTCGGCAAATGTATGACTATACTACTATTACATAACACACATGCATAAAGAGAAAAATAAAAAAATAGTGTATCACATACTAATAAAATAAAGTATTTCAAGATATTGTACTATATTACTATTATTAAAAGAAATTTAAATAGTGTACCAATTAAATACAACTAATACAACCAAAAAATGATTCTACTAGCATATGATACCAATATAGTGTATAACTATACTAATATGGTATATATTTGTACGGGGACATTCCAACGCATATAACTATAAAACTGTTACATAATACACAAAATCTATGTCCATAGGTACAAGAAAATCCAACACAGCAAAACATGAGTATATAAATCATTTCAGAATAGCATTTACTTAAAAATGCAGCTAAAACAACCAAAAAATATTCCAACTACCATATGATACCAATATGACATATAATTATACCAATAGGGTATTCAGTTCTACTAATTAATTTTTAAAAACTATATATGACTATGCTACTATTACATAATACACATGCATAAAGAGAAAATTCAAAAAAATAATGTACCACATATTAATATAAAAATTTATTTCAAGATATTGTATTATAATACTATTATATAAAACAAATGCACAAAGAAAAAATCAAAATGATTACATAACACACATGCATAAAGAGAAAAATAAAAAAAGAGTGTATCACATACTAATAAAATAAAGTATTTCAAGATATTGTATTATAATACTATTATATAAAACAAATGCACAAAGAAAAAATCAAAATGATTACATAACACACATGCATAAAAGAAGATTAAAAAAATTTCAAGATACTGTACTATTCTACTATTACTAAAGAAAAATCAAATAGTGTACCAATTAAATGTAGCTAATACAATCAAAAAATATTCCAACTAACTTATGATACGAGTATAGTATATAGCTATACCAACAAGATATACAACTGTACGAAGAGTTTAATTTTTTTTAAAATTCAATTATTAAACTGAAATAATATCAGTTGTCACATACTAATTAACTCAATGAGAAATTATGCAATGAAAAATACCTCCATGGAATTCCATTAATGTTAATAAAAATTATTAATGTAAATAAATATTATTATTTATTTATTGAAAATGTGGACAACAATTGGACAAAAATTCAGGACAATCCTTTTGAAATTGTGGTATGCACGGCAATCGAGAGTTTCTTCGATCAATTTATTCCTCTTGTCCATTTTTCTCACTACGAATATCCTATTTCATATTTATTTTTATTTTTCAAATAATTATTCATATATGTTTCTAAAGTCAAAGTACAAATCATAGACGGAAAGATAGTCAAAAGTAATATGATTCAAGTCATAAAATAAAATAAAAAGGAGAATCAATTTGCATTTTCCACATGCCCCTCAAGTGGGGTAAAGCAAATTAAAGGGGAAATAGGAAATGGAATGATCTGGTAATAAATTTGTGTTGTATAAGTAAAAATGATCTGGTAATAAATTTACATTATGGTTGTCCAACGGGACGGGTCAGGCCCCCCGGCCCATTCCGGTCCCGTTTTAGGGGCATTTGCATCTATACCCGTTTTTTGTGTCACGTTTTAAATTGTGCCCACTTTGCAAAAAAATTGCAAGTGTACCTGCTTTTTCACATAACTTCAGCATACGAGGCTGAAGTAGCAAAGGCAATCACACAAAACTTCAGCATTCTAGTAGTCGAGCCTGAAGTAGCAAGTGTGCTGAAGTTTTTGTTTGTAATTGATGAACTTAAGCATAGTAGCTGAAGTTTTATTATCTATTTGCTGAAGTTTTTGTTTAAATTGTGCACGTCTTAGCGCAAAGCTTTTGTTTGTAATTGCTGAAGTTTTTGTTTTTGTAACTGGCGAACTTCAATTCTAGAGCTGAAGTAACTGAAGTTTTGTTATTTATTTGCTGAAGTTTTTGTTTAACTTGTGCACGTCTTAACGCAAAGTTTTTGTTTGTAATTGCTGAAGTTTTTGTTTTTGTATTTGGCGAACTAGAGCTGAAGTTTTTATTTTGTAACTGGCAAACTTCAGCTCTAGAGCTGAAGTTTTTGTTTTTGTAACTGGCGAACTTCAATTCTAGAGCTGAAGTAACTGAAGTTTTGTTATTTATTTGCGAAAGTTTTTGTTTAACTTGTGCACGTCTTAACGCAAAGTTTTTGTTTGTAATTGCTGAAGTTTTTGTTTTTGTAACTGGCGAACTTCAATTCTAGAGCTGAAGTAACTGAAGTTTTGTTATTTATTTGCGAAAGTTTTTGTTTAACTTGTGCACGTCTTAACGCAAAGTTTTTGTTTGTAATTGCTGAAGTTTTTGTTTTTGTAACTGGCGAACTTCAATTCTAGAGCTGAAGTAACTGAAGTTTTGTTATTTATTTGCGAAAGTTTTTGTTTAACTTGTGCACGTCTTAACGCAAAGTTTTTGTTTGTAATTGCTGAAGTTTTTGTTTTTGTAACTGGCGAACTTCAATTCTAGAGCTGAAGTAACTGAAGTTTTGTTATTTATTTGCGAAAGTTTTTGTTTAACTTGTGCACGTCTTAACGCAAAGTTTTTGTTTGTAATTGCTGTAGTTTTTATTTTTGTAACTGGCGAACTCCAGCTCTAGAGCTGGAGTTTTTGTTTTGTAACTGGCGAACTTACTTCAGCTCTACAGCTGAAGTTTGTGTTTTGTAACTTGCGAACTTCAGCTCTGATAAACATATTTATGGCAATCATCCCATGAACTGAAGTTTCTATAGCAGCTCCAACAGCAGCAGAAGAAAGAAGAAGAAGAAGAAGAAGAAGAAAAAGAAGAAGAAGAAGAAGAAGAAGAAGAAGAAAATGTTTTTGAGAAGAAGGAGGAGGAGAAAGAAGAAGAAGAAGAAGAAAATGTTTTAGAGAAGAAGGAGGAGGAGAAAAGGGGCTGAAGTTATTTAAAAAGTGGGTAGAAATTAAACGTTTTTAAAAAACTGGGTATAGGTTAAATAGGGGCGACCAAATAGGGCGCCCCGTGTAATTTTTACCCCGTCTTAGTCCCGATCACGTCACGTTCAGGCCCGACTCACTAAATGTTAAACGGGATTGGGCCTAAATTATACGGAACATGTGATGGGACGGGTTGCCCATTTTGTCCCGGTGGGCCGGCCCGTTAAGGTTCCGTCCCGTTCCGTTTCGCCAGCCCGCGTGATTTTTTTTTCTTCAAAAAAGAGCCGTTGGCAATGCCTATAAACGACCATTTTTGGCCCCTACCCTCCAAAATACCCCCTACCCCTCCTCCCCTCCAAACTTTTAATTTCCAAAGTTTATTAAATTACACTTTGACCCTATTTAACTATAAATATCTCCATCCTTATTCATTTTTTCCCACAAAAAATAATCTTTCTCTCTCAAATCTCTTGCATTTTATTTATATTCTCCTCTCAGTTTTTTCATAATCAACTACGTTTCAAGTATTTGGGTAAATTTTTAGAGGAACTTTCAAGCTTCAAATTAATTCGTCAAGTATTTGGTTTGGGCAATTTCTTCAAGTTTCAATATTTAATCACGATGCACTTGTTTCATCTCCTAATTTTAATATTTATTTTTTGCGTATCATTTTAGTGCTTAATTTTCGGTTTACTTTACATGTTCTATTTTCGTGTTTCATTTGTGTGTTTAATTTTTGTGTTAAAATTTTCTAATTTATTTTTATATTTAAATTATGGATCCTAAAAGTATATTTGGCATAACCAACCCATTTAAAAAAAATAGTAAAAATATTAGTAGTAGTAATCCTAATTCTAATCCTTCTCCTAGAATTAGAGAAAATATAAAAATAGCTCATGTACATGAAACTTTATTTTCCCAACCCCCCTGCATTTTATAATTTTAATTCGGGAGAACAACTAGATAAATGAAACTTCACAAAGACAATTTGGCAATGATATTTTTAATGAGGAAGAAGAATTAGATGAAACACCCATTACCCCAGCAACACAAGCTCCAACTCAGAGTGAATCTTGGTCTGGAGCTTTACCCTCTGTACCTCCTGTAAGGGGTAAGGCTAAGGCTAAGGCTAAGGCTAAGGCTGAATGTACAAAAAATCAATTGTATGGAATTTTGTTGAACATGAAAACTCAATTTAGTTGCTACCTGTGTAAAATGTAAGGCACAATTTGCACATAAAAAAATAGGTGGGACGAGGGTTTAACTAGGCACATACTTAAAACATGAAAACCTTTATGGATACAAGCTCAAATAGATGCCAAAAAAATACCGGATCCTAGCAGCGATACTAGTGCTCTTACTGGATCTGTCCGAGATTCTAACTTTGTCCAACAATAATTTCACCCTACTTCTGGTACTATACCGCGTCCCTGTAACAAAGATAGAGATCGTAAAAATTTAGCAAAAATGATCGTTGTATGTGGTTTGCCTTTTGATTTTCCTTATCACCCTGCTTTTGTGCATTATATACAAGAAACTTATAACCTACTTTTCAAGGTTTTCCTAAGACCACAACTAAAAATGATGTTTTTAAATTTCAAACTGAATATCTTCAGTATATTCGTTGTGTATTTTATCAATTAGACTGTAAAGCGAATATCACATTTGATAGAGGTCATATTCCTAATGGTAATGATTATTTAACTGTTACATGTAATTGGATTTATCATCACTGGAAGATGCAAAAACGTATTATTGGTTAAAAATTTATTGATTCAAAACACATTGGAGCATATATTGCAACTATTGTTCTACAAATACTTGATTTTTATGGACTCATTGATAAAGTTTTAACTATCACATTAGATAATGCTTCTGCTAACACCACTATAGCAACTAGCTTGAAAGCTAGACTTTGTCCAATTAATCCAGTAAATTTCTGTGTTAGATGTGTATACCATATTTTTAACTTGGTTGTAAAAGATGTTATTAATTTATTTTCTCATGCTTGTGGTAAAATACAACATGCTTGCGACTATATTTTATGTGCTAATAAAGCGAGTAGAATTCATGAGTTAAACAACAATGTGCATATGCTAACCTTCCATATAGAAAAATTTCAAAAGATATTTGCACTAGGTGGAATTCTACTTATGAAATTCTAAAAATTGCTTATGATTATCGGTTGCCTATTGACGAGCTCGAAACACACACTTAATTTATGCTCCTTAATCAAATATAGTATAGTATAATATCGTATCTACAAGGATTTGATTTAAACAATATTCCCGTAGTTTCTAGTTTGATCGCTATCCAAGATGATCAACAATTGAAATTTATATGATTTCTAACTAAAATTAACTAAGATCTAAAACTATTGACTAATGACAATTATCAGTGGGAGGAAATAGGGGTTGATAGGATAGGTGTAAGATAATTGTTTGGAATCCAACTCTAGATAATTCACTTCTAATGTTTAAGTGAGTCTCTCGAATTCACTTAATTAACAGTTCAACCGTTCAACAAAAACTCCTCTCTCGATTAAGTTTCAACCTCACAAGATGAACTAATTTAAGCACGTGATGATATGCAAGAATGCATAGTGGATTGATCTTTAGGAAAACCTCTTTCGATTATTCTTCTAACCAAGTTTAATCAATGGTTCAACTAGCCTCTTTCGATTACTAAGAAGAATCTATGAACTCAACCAACAACACAATGCAAATATATCACATGTAATGTCTCTCTCGATTACATGAAGATGTAATAGTTAAATCATCCAAAAAATGCTTCAATACATAAAACTAGAGTTATAATCCACAAACAATGATCAATACACCAAATTCATCAAATCCTAAAGGGAACTACTCCATAGATATGGAGAAATTCATCACAAATAAAGTTAAAGTATATGAAAACATAAATTCAATCCAAACTCGTGTCTTGAGTGAGGAAGGAATGATGAAATCCTTGTGCTCGTATTCTTCCAAATCCTCCTTAGCCTCCTTAGGTTGAATATGTGTCAAAAGTCCTGAAAATAACGTTTTCCATGTATTTATACCAAGTAGAGTCGGGCCTAGACGAAATCACCTTCTTCTAGATGAAAAACTAGATTTTCACTATGTAAAAATTGCACAGCTGCGCCGCATGGGGCGACGCGCCACGCGGGGCATTAGTGGGGAAATCCAGAGAGTTGATTCTGATAGACAGTAGATATTTTCACAGCCGTGGCGCCCCACGCGCTGCGACAGTGATTTTTCTCAGAGTACGGATTTTTCTTGCGTTTTGATGTCTAGACTTGGTTCTCGACCTCCGAACACTATCCCGACTTAATCCCTTGGGCTTTTACTCAGTCGTTCAAATTCATTCCATAACATCTACATAGCTCGGAATCACTTCTACAAGACATAGAACACACAATAAGTGTAAAACACTATCGATTAATGCTCAAACATGAATAAAGTACAATAAATTAGAGTTAAGTGACTAGAACATGAGATTATAGCCTACCATCAACACCCCACATTTAAACTACTATTCGTCCTCGAGAAATCAAACTACACTTTTTTATAGATACGACATTTTTAAACAACTCTCCTAACTCATCACATCAAGAATATTTAAAATAGATTAAGCACTCTAACGTAACATATTCGCCTCAAGATTTGACTCAAAAGCACCACGCGTTATTTATAACCCTCTCACTTACTCTAACACAGAAGTCATGCATTACTTTTACTTTGTGAATAAAGTGCCCTCACACAACAATAGATAGTAGTTCCACACACAATAAAATTTAATAGCAATTAGGATCTCAAGATAGGAAGAATTCGCTCACTCTCAGAAACAACATTCATGTGCTACAAAAGACGTACCATAGGTTTTGCCGTAGTGTACTACTCTACTATTTGAGTTCATTCACTCAATGATCAAGTATGACTTTATTTGGTTATAATACAGGCTGCGGGAAGGGTAGGATACATTTGGATATAAGAATGACTACACCTCCCTAAGCACTTTAATACATGCATTTCATTTTTCAAAACCTCACACTTATGTCAAACCATGACTCCACCTTCACATCAATACACATTAACTCCCTACTTCTTTGAGAACAATTACATCAAGAGTCACCACTATCAAACAATATTTTGCACAACAATACAATATTTTTTTCTTTTCTCTTTCAATTCAAGTGACTCTTAATTTTTCAATACAATGCACCTTTCTCCTTATACTATTAGTTCCACCCAAAAGCCAAACCAACCACCCCACACTTCAACTTTTACAAAGTTCATAACAAGTTCAAGTGCTTACGAGAGGTACAAGATTCAAATAGATGGGAAATTCAAACAACTGGGTAAGGCTTGTAATGTGGTTGCCAAATAAACAAGATTACATGCTCAAAGGAATTAACTACGATACATAACAATTAGGTGTGTAAAAGCATATAACTGGATCAACAAATAAATGCCTATATCACTTCGAAGACTGAATAAAACTACTATTTTGCTTTGCAAACATACGGGGCAAGTTCTAGACGTCAAATGCAATGCACGGAATAACACAAAATCTCACACCCACATGGCACATAACTCACTCATCATCAAGACACTCTAGTCAAAGCAGTTAAGCAAAGTTAAGATCCAACAATTTAAGGTACTTATACAAGAGTTAAAAATTGAGCTTAAGCGTCACAACTAAAGCACTCACTATTATCAAGGTATAATAAAGTCAAGAGATATTTATTCCATTTTAAATTATAGCACAAGATTTCCTACTCCTCTACAAAACAAAAACTAACTATACCCGGTTCAAACAAAACCCTTGAAAAAGAACCGTGACACAAAGAAAAACCAAGGGGGAATTATACACTACCTAACAAAAGAAAATATTTTTGTATTTTTTCTTTCGACTTTAATCCCTCAAGAAACCTGTCGATGATATCCATCATCGGGAAAAATCAATTTTTTTTTAAAATTTGAGTGTGCGTGTGTGTTTTTTTTTTGCAATTTTTTTCTATCTCTACTACTCAAACAACAAAAACTAAAACAAAAATACATACATACATAAAACATATCCCCCACCCCACACTTTAAGTTGTGGCATGTCCCCATGACACACAATTAAAAAGCATAAGGTAAAGGAAACTTCCTTGGATCTTTAGTCGGGGCCTGAGTCGAAGTCGGGATCCATTTCTTTCCTTCGAACTAATGCGCACATCTATGCAGAAAACTTTTTCTCAGCCTTTTTGGGGTACACCCCACACCTATCTTTCTCGCTCACTGCAGCCTTCTCTTTTGAGCAATTCGCTTTCCATTCAACAATTGCAGCTGGAATTTTTTTTTTGCACGCCCTTTTGTCCATCCATCTTAAACGTCACAGTCTCCTCACCCACTCTAAGCATGAGTTTTCTCTCGTGTATATCCAATATAGCTCTACCTGTTGCTAAGAATAGTCTTCCTAGGATAAGGCAAACCTCCTTGTTTTCCTCCATATTCACCACAATAAAATCCACAAGAAATACAAACTTATCCACCCGAACTAACACATATTCCACTATACCCTCGGGTATTAGAGTCGTTTGGTCTGCCAACTGTAAATATATTGGCACCGACCTTATCTCTCTAATCTTCTTCTCTAATTTCCTGTAAATAGATAGAGACATTAAGTTAATTGAGGCACCAGAGTCACATAAAGATTTATCAAAATTGATAGTTCCCAATGAGCAAGGTATAGTAAAACTCCCTGGATCTCCACACTTTTGTGGTAGTTTTTTTTGCAATATCGCGTTGCAATGCTCTGTGAGCTTGACCACTGAGGTCTCCTATATCTTCCTGTTCTTTGTAAGGATCTCCTTCACATAAGCAGGCATTTGTGAGAGCACTTTTGAGAATGGTAAGTTTACATGAACATGTTTTAGCACATCTAGAAATCTCCCAGACTGCTTGTCCAGCGTTTTTCTATATAACTTTTGAGGGAAAGGTAAAGCAGGCATATGCTCGCTTTTCCCAAAGTTTCTCCCGTCTTTTTTTTCTCAGTTTTCATTGGACCTTTCATATTCTTCTTCTTCTTCTTCTTCTTCTTCTTCTTCTTCTTCTTCTTCTTCTTCTTATCCACATCATTCTTCAGCTACTCGCCACTTTCTTTCTCAAGTATAGTATCATTTTGGATCAGGGTGGAATCCTTCAAAAATTGCCCACTTCTTAGAGTTACATCATTCACTGTTTCTTTGGGATTTATCTCATATTAGTAGGGAGAGTTCCTGCAATCCTCTCAGACAATAGAGTGGCTAGCTGCCCAACCTGTCTTTCCAGGATTCGAAAACCAGTGCCTAGTTCTTTGATAGCTGCTCCATGTTCCCGTATAGCTGTGCTATGCGTTTGAAGCCTCTCATCTGTTTTCAAAATGAAGATCTTCATGAGATCTTCTATGCCAGAATGAATGGGCTGTTGAGGTTGAAATTGCTGCCTCTGCTGATTTTGGTATGCTGGAGCTCCTTATCCCTGGGGTCTAGAGTTATTTTATTTCCATGCATTCCCGGTACCCTTAGGTGAACTCCATGAAAAATCGGGGTGCCTCTGACCCATTGAATTAAAATTGTAGTTTCCCACGACATTCACCTCCTCAGTTGAGGCTTGACATTCATGAGTAGGGTGTCCTCTTCCACATATATCACAAGCTGCATGAGGCTCATTTTGTATCGAGGCTAAGGTCAACTTTCATATTTCCTTAGCCATAGCAAGTTGTACCTGCACAAATGTAGTAGCATCAACTTGGTGAAAACCAGTTGGTCTTCTCCTTCCAGCACTCTCAAAGGGCCACTGATTAGTATCTTCAGATAACTCATCAAGAATGGTAAGTATCTCCTATGGAGTCTTCTTCATCAACAAGCTTCCAACTACATTGCTCAATGTTTTACGCGAGGCCGGTTCAATCCTTCCCAAAAATCCCGGAGTTGCATCCAGAGTTCAATTCCGCTATGTTGACACTTTCTAACTATCTCCTTAACCTCTCCCGTGCTTCAAAAACAGTTTCAGACTCTTTCTGTCAGAAGTTATGGATTTCTCTTCTAATCTTGCTCGTCTTAACTGAGGAGAAACATTTATCAAGGAATTTCTTGGTCATCTCCTTCCAAGTTCTGATCCACTGGGAAAACTCTGAAGCCACTCCTTAGCATCATCTTTAAGTGAAAAGGAGAATGCACTTAAGTACACTGCATTTTGTGACACCCTATTGTATTGAAAGGTGTTCATAATCTCCTCGAAGTCCATTAGATGAGTGTTTGGATTTTCGTTTGGCTTCCCTCTTAAAACACAACAGTTCTGAAGGGGTTGAGGCAATCCTTGCTTCAACGCGAAATTGTTTGTGTCGACCCAATTTTTTCTCCGTTGGGTATCATGATGGCACATAGTCTTAAGGACTAGGTAAGCCTAACATTACTGAATAACAACCATTATAATAATAACATTTAATTATTTTTAAAATACACTTTCCCAAAACCCGGTAGTACAAGTCATAAGTTCAATAGAGTTTTACTACAACTCCTAAATACATCTGTTCAGAAATAAATAAAGACAATGTATGAACAAAATAGGACGGTGACACTGAATCCTGCGACGCTGCAACAAGTTTACCTTGAGTCTCCACAACAGCAATCCGCGCTGCTAGCTAACGATCAACCGGCTACGCAATACCTGAATCTGCACAAAAAATGTGCAGAAGTGCAGTATGAGCCCACCACAGCAGTGCCCAGTAAGTATCAAGACTAACCTCGGTGGAGTAGGGACGAGGAACAGTCAAGACACCCACTAGTCTAATGAACTGAATAAGTATAAGTATAGGAACAACAAAATATGATATCTACATAAAGACTATGCAATATGACTAACAATACAATAATTGCAATAAGAAAGGAAACTACAAGTATCAGCGGAAAACCATAAAAATGATACAGAAGAGTGAATGGAACACAACCTAAATCCGGAATCACATATACAACAAGGACAAGTAATAACTCAGCAATTACAACTGCTTTTACATAAGGTTTTTGTCAACTCCACGAGGTGTCGAACCTCAGACAAATCACAACTCACGGATCTCAATACCTGAACCCTAACACTGGGAATCATGTACCCTCATAACACCTCATAACCGCACTGACGACTCATGCGCCTATAGAGCCATTCTCACATAGAAGGCAAATACAACAAGAATATCTATACTCAATGATATCCAGAAAATCTCTTAGCCGATAAGAATGCTTAACTACATGTATGCTTGTGCAAGTATCCTAACATAGTCTCAAACCAACTAGTAAGCATAAGAAAAGAAACGGACATCACGTAGAATATTTCTTCACAACTTTCACAAGATAAAGTTCACACAGATAAGAGTAACACTACACAATTATCAAGAACAAGAATTCCCCCAGTCCAACACAAGACATTACAAATCAATCCTGACATAGCCCACCTTGTCTCGCCACGTGTGCAATAGTAAAGTGAATGCCTGCCTTGTCTCGACACATGGGCATAATAAGGTTCCCACCTTGTCTAGCCACATGCGCAACCCCCCCCCCACACACACCCACACACACACACCCCCCCATATATATATATATATATATATATATATATATCCCTACTTGTCACGCCGCAAGTGCAAATATCAATAGTAACCATGGCACGACAAAAACCTCATGCAACCCCATATCAACAACCGCATGGCAGAAACCTCGTGCATCTCAATAACCACAACCGCACGGTAGAAACCTCGTGCATCACCAACAAAAACACAAATACAAAGTACGGTAAATAAATCAACTGAAGAACCTTCGATCACAAGAAAAGGTAAAACTAGTTCACAAGGAATAACCACAATAAGGAATACTAGGCATAATAAAGATAACTCAACAAGGAAGAAAATAACATGTAACAATAGTCCCACAATGTATGGTTCGACCACAAGAAACTAACACGAGTCCAATAATTCCAAATAAGGGCAAGTCCACCAAGGCGTAGAGCCTCTAAGCTTCTTTTAAGTTTGGGCAATTTCGGAAGAGATACAACCAATTCAAATAAAGAAAAGTAGTTAGAGAAAAGATAACATGGCAGTGGAAGAAATAACAGTCTCAATCAAGGCACATATGAATCAAATAATAGTAAGAGTGGATCATAAAGCAATTAATTCCAATTAAGCAGGTAAAGGTGAAACTAATAATTAAGGAACATAATCATACGAGTACAACTACATATTTAATGAATGCAAGAACCTAGAAAACCTAAAAGGCCAATTTCCACAACATAAGTTCGAGCACGTACTCGTCACCTCATGTCACGGACTACAATCAACATAGAAGACTCAATTCCTAAGGGGTAGTTACCCCACACAAGGTTAGGCAAGATACTTACCTCAAAGAAGACAAACCGGTACTGTAAAATGAACTTATAGGGTGAAATACCTCCGAACGGCTCAAATCCAACCAAATTAACTTCAAAGAACAAATAAAACTCATAAGAAATTATTCCAGATCATAACGTCTCAATCTTTACAAAAATCTAGAAATCGATCCCAAAAGTCGATGCCCGGGCCCGCATCTCGGAACCCGACAATTTTTCACAAAACCCGAACATCCATTCTGATATGAGTTCAATCATACAAAAATTATCAAATTTCGATACCATTTCGTCCCTCAAATCATGATTTTTCATTTTGAAAATTTTCTTCAAAAGTCAACATTTTCCTCAACTCAAAACACAAATTAAATGATAAAAACTAAAGATAAGATCATGGAATATATTAAATACTAGGTGAAGAACACTTACACAATCTATTTGCTTGAAATATCCACAAGGAATCGCTCAAAGCCGAGCTCTACAAGTCAAAATATAATGAAAATGGCCTAACCCGCGATTTGGAAATCTTATATTCTGCCCAGATCAGTATGCATTGCGAACGCGTAGAAAGGTCGCGTTCGCGAAGAAGAAAATTAAGGTTGCCAGAAAGTGCTTCACGAATGCGAAGACACGCTTACGAGCGCAATGAAGAAAAGGCCAGGAACCTACGCGAACGCATAGAGGAACACGCGAACACGAAGAGTAACGACCACCAGGACTCAGGGCCTGGTTTCTACTATGCGAACGCAGAAGGGAGGATGCGAATGCGAAGAAGGAAAAATGCAAACCTTCGCGAACGCGAGAGGATGAATGCAAACGCAAAGAGCATTTACGAGGCGGGTCAGCAGACACTACGCAAACGCAAAAGGAAATTCACGATCACGAAGAAGAACATCAGATACCAGAACTAACAGTTCAAAAATGGGGAAAAATGACCCGTAGCCCACCCGAAACACACCCGAGGCCCCCAGAACCCCGTCTAAGCACATAAACAAGTTCTATAACCTAACAAGGACTTTCTCGGGGTCTCAAATCACATCAAACAATGCCGAAAACACAAATTGCACCACGAATCGAACTTATGAACTTCCAAAATCTTCCAACTTCAGAAACTCGTGCCGAACCAATCAAACCAACCCGGAATAACATCAAATTTTGCAGACAAATACCAAATAACATAATGGAGCTGTTCCAACTTTCGAAATTGCATTCCGACCCCGATATCACCAAAGTTAACAATCGGTCAAACCTTTCCATTTTCCAAACTTCAACTTTTCCCACTTTCACTGAAATGCTTCAAATCATCATACAAACCTCCAAATCCAAATCCGGACGCAGGCCTGAGTCCAAGATCACCATACGAAGATGTTGAAATCATTGAAAACCCATTCCGGAGCCGTTTACACAAAAGTCAAATTATGGTCAACTCTTACCGCTTAAGCTTCAAAAGTTGAATCCTTCTTCCGATTTGACTACGAATCATCCAGTAACTGAATTCAACCATGCACGCATGTCGATATACATAATATGAAGCTGCTCAAGGCCTTATGCCGCCGAATGGAACTTAAATTCTCAAAATGACCGGCCCGGTCGTTACATTCTCCCCCTCATAAAACAAGCGTTCATCCTCAAACGTGCCAAGAATCACCTCGAAGTCTTCAAATCACTGAATGGACACCTCCAACATACACCCACGGGAGATCCCACGTCACCCCAATCCACATAAGCCTGACGACACCATCTCAACTGTAATTTAGCCTTTCTACATATACCGATAAGACTCAGAGTCAAAATTCTCACCTTCCATTCATTTCCAAATGACTCAATTCCAAATCCATACCCGGTATCAACCTCCACCAGCTGCAACAACTCATGCCTTCACCCACAAGATACAACCACACGACACACCACACCACACCACACATAGGCCTATAATAACAATAACTGCCCGTAATCAAAACCAACATCGGCAATTAGCCTCATATCCGATAGGAACCCGTTTCAAACCTCCAAAACACTAACGATGATGCAATAACCATGAAGACCTCATAACTACACACCCGAATCAACAAGTCGCAATTAACCCCACAGGCACACACCCCGCAAGCCAAAACTCAAGAAGCACAAAACGAAAAATGACTGAATGTATAAGGAGAAACACATAAGAGAAATATCAAACAAGCCCAACAGGCGAAACTCTCTATCAGTACCAAACTATGAATCAATTTAAATAGGAAAAATCAAAGTACATGAAAAACAATATGGATCTCATCCTCGTATAACTCTCCACTGCTACACACAACCCGACTCAAACATAACAAATCATATGAACTTGGGAGGGTTTCGCCCTGAACTCGAAATCACAGGTTGAATATACATCATACCAATTGAAATCTTCCACTAACTCAATTTTGCTAATAAAATCACAAAACTTACTGAAATGTCACCCCGGTAGAGTACCAAATCACAAAACGCAACCAAGAATACTCAGGAAATCACACCAAAAACCTACCATAATGAACAACATGGAATCACTTCTAGTCTCACCACTCTCAACGATAAATAAAAACAATGATAGACACGGGATACCACTCATAGAATCTCCCAATTGGTCAAACACGTAAACAGAGTGCAAATCATGAAACTCACCCATAAATGAAACAACAAATAAAGGAACTCGTCCCGATGAGCAGAACCGAAATGAACTACGGATGATGCCTCTTTGTAACAAATAGAAAACATACATGTATGACATTATCTTGCACAACAGCCTCCAGCCTACTATATGAAACACATCAACAGGCCGACCTCCCCCTCTTAAGCGCCCCTTACTCGCCCGAATACCCTGCTGTGACACATCTTCTCGAATTCTAGGTCAATCTCTCACCATGTGGCTGGTATCTCCACACTCAAAGCAACCTCTCTGCTGGCGTGGCTTTGGAAACTGTGTTGTACGAGTACCTTGATACCCATGAGCACCTGAAACACTATGCGAAGCCGGAAGTGCAAACTGAACTGGCTGACCCACAAAACCTCTACATTGTTGTATCCTGCCTCCAAAATAAGGACCAGTAGTCTCCGGACTCCTCGCCTCCCTATCCTTTCTCTCCTGGCCTCGCCTTCCCTCTCTCTTATAGCCCCACCTGTCCTCTATCTTCCGATCCCACATTCCCTCTACTCGGCGAGCGATCCCTACCACCTGCTAAAATGAAGCATTCGACTCTAACTCCCGAGCCATGCTGAATCAAATATCATGCCTGATCCCCTCATAAATCTACTGACACGCTCTCTAACTGTAGCAACCAAAGGAGGTGCATGTCTGGACAACTCACTAAATCTGATGGCATACTCTAATACTGACATAGTGCCCTGGCACAGCTGCTCAAACTCCACATGCCATGCATCTTGAAGGGACTAAGGTACAAACTCTCTCAGGAACATATCTGAAAATTGAACCCATGTGAGTGAAGCTGACTCGACCGGCTACCCAACTCATATGCCCGCCACCACTGATAAGCTGCTCCCTTGAGATGAAACGTAACAAAAGCAACCCCGCCCGTCTCCGTAATACTCGTAGTGCGAAGAATGCAGTGACACTCCTCTAGGAAACATTGGGCATCGTATTTTTCCAATCCACTGAAGGTAGGATGGTGGTACTTCTTGTACCTCTCAAGTCTAAGCTATTTTTCCTCAGATGCTGTTGCCCTAACCACAGGCTGAACTGGGATCACAGTCTGTGTCGCCATGACACCTGGAACCTGACCAACATGATCTCGCTGCTCTGGAGTGTGGGCAGAGAGAGTCTGAGCTCCTCCCCCAGTCTGTGAAGTAGCTGGTGCAACCGGAATCAATCCTACCTGAGTAAATGTAGCCAACATACTCAGGAACTATGCTAAGGTCTCCTGATGTCTGGGAGTAACAGCAGGCGTCTCCAGTACCTGCCCCCCAACTGGATTTACTGGCGGCTCCTCAAGTGCTGCTCTAGTAGGTGCCCTAGCTGCGACATGTGCTCCTCCTCGGCCTCTGCCTCTACCCCTAGCCACATCGGCTTTGGGGTAACATCATCAGGGACTGCGACTCGTGTCCTCACCATTTGTGAGAGAATGGAACGATAAAAGTTCTAACTTCGAGATTAATAAACTCGCACGATAGGAATGAAGGAAAATTATCCTAATAGTTTCATATCCTCTCGAAGACAAGTACAGACGTCTCCGTACTGATCGGCAAGACTCTACTAAAGTCGCTTATGACTCGCAGTACCAATGAACCTAGAGCTCTGATACTAACTTGTCACGATCCAATTTTCCCTCTGTTGGGTATCGTGATGGCACCTAGTCTTAAGGACTGGGTAAGCCTAACATTACTAAATAACAACCATTATAATAATAACATTTAATACTTTTTGAAATGAACTCTCTATACAAAATATACTTTCCCAAAACCCAGTAGTACAAGTCATAAGCTCTATAGAGTTTCACTACAACTCCTAAATACATCTGTTCAGAAACAAATAAAGACAGTGTATGAACAAAATAGGACGGTGACACCGAAGCCTGCTAACGCTGCAACAGGTTTACCTTGAGTCTCCACAACAGTAATCCACTGCTAGCTAACGATCAACCGGCTACTGGATCTGCACAAAAATATGCAAAAGTTTAGTATGAGCACACCGCAGCAGTGCCCAGTAAGTATCAAGACTAACCTCGGTGGAGTAGTGGTGAGGAACAGTCAAGACACCCACTGGTATAATGAACTGAACAAGTATATGTATAGGAACAACAAAATATGATATCTACATAAAGACTACGCAATATGGCTAACAATACAGTAATTGCAATAAGAAAGGAAACAACAAGTATCAATGGAATACCATAAAAATGACACATAAGAGTGAATGGAACACAACCTAAATCCGGAATCGCATATGCAACAAGGACAAGTAATAACTCAGTAATTACAATCGCTTTACATAAGGTTTTTGTCAACTCCACGAGGTAACAAACCTTGGACAAATCACAACTCACGAGTCTCAATACCCGAACCCTAACACTGGAATCATGTGCCCTCGTAACACCTCATAACCGCACTGACGACTCACGTGGCTATAGATCCATTCTCAAATTGGAGGAAAATACAACAAAGTTATCTATACTCAAAGATATCTAGAAAATATCTTAGCCAATAAGAATGCTTTACTACATGTATGCTTGTGCAAGTGTCCTAACATAGTTTCAAACCAATTAGTAAGCATAAGAAAAGAAACGGACATCACGTAGAATATTTCTTCACAACTTTCACAAGATAAATTTCACACCGATAAGAGTAACACTACACAGTTATCAACAACAAGAATTTCCCCAGGCTAATACAAGACATCACAAATCAGTTCCTGACATAGCCCACATTGTCTCACGTGTGCAGTAGTAAAGTGAATGACCGCCTTGTCTCGCCACACGCGCACAATAAGGTTCCCACCTTGTCTCGCCACATGCGCAATCCCCCTCCACACACACACACATATATATTATTATTATTATTATTATTATTATTTTTTTTTTTTTTTTTTTACCATAGCCATTCCTCACCGGCCGCCACCTTCAAACGCTCTCACCTCACTGCCCTAAACCATAGCCATTCCTCACGCTCTCGCCACACGTGCACAATAAGGTTCTCACCTTGTTTCGCCACATCCGCAACCCCTCTCCCCCCTCCCCCCACACATATATATATGTGTGTATATATATATATACGCTCTCACCTCACTGCCCTAAACCATAGCCATTCTTCACGCTCTCTCCACACGCGCACAATAAGGTTCCCACCTTNTTATTATTATTTTTTTTTTTTTTTTTTTTTTACCATAGCCATTCCTCACCGGCCGCCACCTTCAAACGCTCTCACCTCACTGCCCTAAACCATAGCCATTCCTCACGCTCTCGCCACACGTGCACAATAAGGTTCTCACCTTGTTTCGCCACATCCGCAACCCCTCTCCCCCCTCCCCCCACACATATATATATGTGTGTATATATATATATACGCTCTCACCTCACTGCCCTAAACCATAGCCATTCTTCACGCTCTCTCCACACGCGCACAATAAGGTTCCCACCTTGTCTCGCCACATGCGCAACCCCCTCCCATATATATATATATATATATACATACTTTCAAAATAGTGCACATGCATCATCATTTGATTTACAAGTAGGAACAAGCATTTTTTTTTATAATTTTCTATAATTCTTAAAGGCTTTAAATCAATTTATTCCTGCATTTTTTATTAAATAAATACTCATTAATTACCTCACAAATTATTTTATGATGATTTTACCATCTAATTTCATAATTTACACCCATATTAAGTTTTAAATATTTTTAGCATATTTTTCATAATTACATTTGCATTTTAAAGGCTAAAATTGCACATTTGCAATAATAGCCTATATGTATTTATAATTACTTTATTTATGAAAAATTAATATTTTTATACTTTTATAATATTATATAACTATTTTTATTTATTTTTATGCACAAATTTATTTATTTATTATTTTTACAAATTATTTATTAATTAAATTTGGATATTTAAATTCTAGCCTCAATTTGCAACCAACTTCGGATCCAAACCTACCCACTTATCCCAAGACTAATACCCATGGACCAATTACCCTTACCCATTTAACTACCCGACCCAATCCTGCCTAAATCTCAGTCGTTGATCTTGAAAGATCAACGTCTCACATCCCTTCCCCCGTTTTAATTAACCAAACCCGACCTTTACCCTAGAAATTCCTCACCGGTCGCCGCCTTCAAACGCTCTCACCTCACTGCCTTAAACCATAGCCGTCTCCCCCCAATCTCCTCTCCTAATCCCATCAGACATGGGATTCTTTAGTTGTTTCTTACCAAATCTCACCTCTCTTTGGTACTGGGACCTTCTATATACCGCTTGCCTAAACATGGCAAGCGGATCTCTTCAACTTTGAGCCAAAATGGTTAAAACCCTTAACCTTTTTCCATCTTTGTTCTTCATTGCTCTTTTATAGTATGGATCTCTATGAATCTCTGAGTATTTTTTGTGATTTTTTCTACTTACCCTAAAACTAGGATTTCAGATCTTTTCTAGATCTAATCAAATATGGTTCGATTCTTTAATTGTTTTTTAAATATTTCTGTGTCTATGCATCTTATTGTAAATCTCTGCCTTTATTTTCTGCCGATTTGTATATTTTACCTAAACTAGGGTTTTAGAATTTTCTTTCTTATTAACTGTTAAGTGATTTCCTTTCTAGTATTTTGACTAATTATTTCCATATTTATGTGTTCAATTTAATTATTATTTAAACCCTCCCCCACTCTCCGTTGAGGACAGATTTAGAGTTCAAAATTTTCTCACTACGATAAACAATACACTGTTATTCTCTAGCTACACTATTATTCTATGATTTTGATTCCTGGTAGGCTGGAAGCCAAGGCCAGAAATCCTCAACTGTTTTACTCCGTTTGGTGATAATTGCTACACTACTGGATTCTTTTTTTTTCTCTCTCATCGCAACTGGTTAGTTATTGAATCCTTTACTACTTCATTACTCGCTTAATGTATTACTACTATTAGACTAGTTAACCTAAAATGTTATTATCTGTATTTAAGACATGTTGAATTTAGTTTGAATCGATTACTGAAATCTTCCTAATTCCGTGTCATTTAGGACTATCTTTAGAAGTTAAATATGCTTTCACACCTTTTCTAAGAACTAGTTAATCATGTGTGCCCTAGTAGATTCATTATCTTGTTGTTGAACCTGTTACCGTGTGATCTGTTTGGTTCTGTTCTCACTATGTCCTAATACATCTCTTAAATTGTTTAATCAGTTCCTACTTCTAACCACTGTGTTTCTTTTCCAAGGCTTAGTCTGATCTAAAACCTTGTTATTTTTGTGAACATGTTTATGAACTAATCCTTATTAGCATATGAATTTGTTAATTCTAAAACTTTATTAAGTCTGCTTAGGTTTAAATGTGTTGCTATTTGTTTCTGTTCTATGTGTGATTATGTTCCTAAATGTATCCCCTAATCCTATCTTGCTTTCCTGAATCCTCACTTTTTGCTAGCTGAAAGCCAAAGCAATTTAGGTTCTGTCCCCTGGCCTTCTTAGTGTGAGCACTGCTCAGGGTTCATATAAGACCCTCGTGAACTCTGACACACTAGGATTTGGTCCCTAGTTTTCCTTGAACTATTCTGATCTAGTGTGAGCACTGCCTGGGGTTCTTGAAGCCCTTGGGAACTCTGACGCACTAGATATTCGGGTTCTGTATGCTTATCCTTGAGATATGGGTGAATCATTCACTGCTGGCCACTATGTATGGGCTTTTGGAGCTATTGTGAGTTGAAGGCCTGGCCTGTCCAGATGTATTTGGGCCTGCTGCATGCTTCCTATAGTTTTTATACTTTGTAGTTCATTCATTCAATTCTGGTCTGTAATAATTATTTTTAATAGCATTTGGGGTATTAGTAAATTGGGAAGCTGGGTTTATTTTAACATTTGCATGAGAATGGTAGATAACCTGCCTATAGGTGTTTACTTTATTCGAATACATTATACTATTGTGTGTTAGATAACCTGCCTATAGGTATTATTTTGCTCAAATAAGTTCTGTTGATAACCTGCCCATTCTGCTTTTGCATGTTAGATACCCTGCCTATAGGAAATAAAATAACCAAAGTTCAACTTGCATGGAAAGCATATTCACTAGGCATCATGATCATACGGTCATTCATATTATATAAATCTACATTTTTAGAAGTCATGCCTATAGGGTTCTTAATTGATTGATATGCTATTTTCATACTTGCTCATTTAGTATATGTAACGACCCGACCGGTTGTTTTAAGTTCTAGCGCGTCGTTCAGCGGGTTGAAGTCGTGAGCAGCTCCATTTCAGGTTTATGACCCGTGGGCTTGGTCAGAATGGAATTCCAGGAAGTTTAGAATTTATTTGGAAAGAAAATTCTCATTTCAGAAGCCTTAAGTTGGAGAAATCAACTAAGATTGGAATTTTGAGTAAACAATCTCCGAATCAGGCTTTGAAGGTTCCAGCAGGTTCGTATGATGATTTCGGACTTGGGTGTATGTCCGGATCGAGTTTTGGATAACCCGGGTGAATTTCCGCGTATATTATGGAAGTTAGCATTTTAGAAGGATTCCATGAATTTGGGATTGAAGTACATATCAATGAGGTTGATGTCCGTTTTGGATTCCGAGTCTGGGAATAGCTTCGTATGGTGATTCTGGAATTGGGAGCACAATTGGAAGTGAATTTGGATGTCCGTAGGTCATTTTTGAGTCATTTGGCTAAAGATAGAAATTTGAAGGTTTTTGGGAAATCCGGCTGGAAGTGGAAGTTTTGATATCGAGGTCAGAATGTGATTCCGGAAGTTGGAGCAGGTCCGTAATATTGAATATGACTTGCGTACAAAATTTGAGGTCAATCGGACGTTATTTTATAGGTTTCGGCGTCAGATGTAGAAGTTTAAAATTCTAAGGTCTTAAATAATTGGATTTGAGTACGATTCGTGATTTCGGCATTGTTTGATGTGATTTGAGGGCTCGAGCAAGTCCGTGTCATGTTTTGGGACAGGTTGTTATAATTGGACGGGGTCCCGGGGGCCTCGGGTGGATTCCGGGTGGTTGTGGGATCAAGAGTTGAAGTTTGAAGAAGTGAAGCTTGATGTCATCTGGTATAATCGCACCTTCGAGGCTTTGACCGCAGGTGCAAGATTTGGGTCTGGAGCTGAGGGACCGCAGATGCGTGAGTTTGGTCGCACCTGCGGTATCGCAGGTGCGAAGAGGGATCGCAGGAGCGGGAGTTGCTGGGCTGAGTCAGAGCCGCACCTGCGATGGAATTTCCGCAGGTGCGGAGCTGCAGGAGCGGCTATTGGACCGCAGGTGCGAAAAGATGCCTGGGCAGAATGTTTTAAGAATCGGGTTTGTGCCATTTATCTCTCATTTTTCATTTGGTTGAGACGATTTTGGAGAGCTTTTCAAGGGAGATTTCATCAGGGATCAGAGGTAAGTTGTTTCTACTCGTTTCTAAGGTTAAATACAAGATTTGATGCACGATCTGATATGGGAATTTGTGGGAAAAATGGGATTTTTGAAGAAAAACCTAGAAATGTAAATTTTGAATTTAGCCACGAATTTGAGCATGAATATTTAAGTAAATTATATATTTGAGTTAGTGAGGCTATGGGTTGAATGTATCTTCGAGAATTTCGGATTTCCGGGCACGTGGGCCCGAGGGCATTTTGGTCATTTCTCTGAGCAGGGTTGGGAAAGTATATAATCTGAATTTGTTGTGAGTATTAGGATGAATTTCATTGCATTGTAATTTATGTGGTAGTTTCAGAGCGTTATGCGTCCGTTGGAGTCATCGGAAGGGCTTGGAAGCCGGTGTTGGAATTTCGAAGCGAGGTAAGTCTCCTTTCTAACTTTGTGAGAGAGAATCGTCCCCCTAGGCAAATTAATTCAGTACATGCTATTATCTTGGGGGGCTATGTAAGCACGAGGTGACGGGATTCCGTGCATAGCTACTATTATACCATGTCCGGGTAGCCTAGGACCCACTAGCATGCTTTATGTGTGAACCTGTAACCCTGCCTGTGATATTAAACTGCTGATATGACCAAAACGTAATTGAATGTTTAAAAGAAAACTAGAGCTCATATTGTTAACCTTCTAAAAAGAGAATTATTTTCGTTGTGAATATATGTGTACCTGGACTGGGGTGTGTCATGGAGTATTACTAAACTGGACAAATGAGTTTCAAAAACAAAGATTTCAAAACCTATATTTCATGTTTCTTTTAATAAAAACCATTTTCCTGAGAAAAACAGTTTTCTTGTTAAAATACAAATTTATTATGTGGATATGTGTAAATTTGGGTGCCTGAGTCATTTTAGTGATTCGCGAGCAAGAAGACCTTGTATTTGTGTATGTATTCTTATGAGCAGCTGAGTCGCATGTATGATTTGCGAGCAGGCTAGCCGTATTATGTTAACCACGTCGCATGATCGATTCGCAAGCGGGGCAGATAGATGCATCTATGGTTCGAGCCGATCGACCCCTCGGCAGTGCACAATTTATTATTGTTGGTCCGCGCCGTTCGACCCTCGGCATTGCCTGCGCATGATATTTGTTGCGTAGTTGCTATGATATTTGCCTGATTATTGGCCTGAAATGTTAAATTGTCGATTGAAATGACAGAGATTTAAAGTTATTAAAAAGACTTTTTTTTGGAAGAAGTTGTTCCTTCTGTTGATTTATTATTATTTGATTAAATCACCATGTTGATTAATTGTGAATATGACGAAGATATAAAGTGTTAAATGTGAACGAAATTGAAGGATGTTTAAATCCTGTTTTATAACTGCCTATGATAAAAACCATGCTTAGTGTCACTCGTAAATATTCTAAAAATTGACCTTTAGTAAGTGTCTAATTTGACCTCTCGTCACTACCTCTCTGAGGTTAGGCGAGCGAATTACTGAGTACACATTTTTTTTGTACTCATACTACACTTGCTGTGTATTTTGTTGCACAGGTACCTACATAGCGCAGTGGTTGATTTGGAGACTTGGACGGGCTGCATCATCCGGAGGCGTTCCGCAGCTGAAAGAGTCCCCCTCCTACCGTATTATCTTTATTTTAAACCCCTTGTCCAAATTGTATTTCAGACAAGCTTTGTAGTATTTGTAAAATTCTTTGAAGTTGCTCATGTACTTATGACACCGGGTTTTAGGATATGTATTGGGAAAATTATTTAAGTGAAATCTTTAGATCAATGTTTTTAAATAACAGAATTTTATTTGCTGTCGTATTTTTAATTTATCAAAATTTATTTATTTGATTATGAAATGCAAGAAAGGTAACGGTTTCGAAAATGTTAAAACATGAATGTATTTCAGCTAATTAAGGATTTGGCTTGCCTAACAGTGGTGTCCGGCGCCTTCACGACCTATGGATTTTGGTTCGTGACAGTATACATGCCTATAAGAACTAAAACCAGTTTCAATCACCAAAGGTAGGAATTATGTCTATAGGGTAATCACTATTTGTGTTAAGCACTAAGACTAGGCTTTAAACACTATCTCGTTGAACACCATTAGAAATCATGCCTATTGGAACAACTGAGTAATTCTGAATAAATCTCGTTGCTTATCACTGCCTAACACTTAGAAAATCACCTAGATAGCATGTCTATAGGTTTAACCGCTTATAATTATAATCAGTAGGCAGGTGTGCAGTCATTTAGGAATTACTTTGCATAACTGCCTGTATGATTAAAATCCAAATTCACATAGAAATCATGTCTATAGGACCTAACAACTTTAATTGTTGAAACTATCAAAACGCCTAATCTGTTGTGTGCATTCGCTGCTTAAGTGTGGAGGATAACTTGAGCCCCTATTTGCTTTTATATGAAAGTCCAACTATTTTTTATGTCGCCTAGTTTTGCCATTTTTTAAGCAACCTAAGCTAAGTTTATAACCACCCAAAATAGAGGTCTAAATGCCTCCTGGGCCATAGGCAAGGGACCAGTAGTGCACGCGTAGGGTACGACTTAGAATTGATTAGTGCGTTTTAGGTAAATAACTTAAAGTTAGTAATCGTGTATCAGGAGATGATAGTTTGTGCCCGCTGAATAATTGAGTAACACCCCTATCTTGGGAGAGTTACGAAGTATTATTTATGTTGCACGGGGTGATCCTTTAGGCTAAAAAACTTAGGACCCCCCCATTCCCATTAAAATAATTCCCCTCTTCTCTATTAGACTAATTCACATGATTTGAGTTCGGCCGGGACCCACTGTTGTGGACCTCGAGGAGTGCCTAACACCGTCTTCTCGAGGTAATTTGATCCCTTATCCGATCTTTGGTGACACAAACTAGTAAATCCGAATTATTTGCAATAGGTGCCCTAACGCACCTTAATCCATTAGGTGGAGACTCTTTTAATAACCCTTACTCCCTTTTAGAAGAGTTGTCAATGTCGAAACCCGATTTCTCCAGAAAAAGGGGGCGCGACAGCATGACGACTCTGCTGGGGATATCTTTAGGCTCTTATAATAACGACCTTGGTTTGTGTGAATTAGTCTCCCTCGATAAGCATGCCTTTGTTATTTTATGCTTAAATACGCCATTTATTTTCTACATGCACATCCCCTTCCCTATTCTCCTTTTATATGCACTTCTTTGTTTAACCTTGTTATAATATGCAAATCATATTGGCTGGCTTCAATCTTTATGTCCTTTCCAATCCCTACCCCTTTTTACCGTTTTATTATAATTTTTCCATTATATGAACTAACTCCTTCTTTGTTTTTATTTCTTTTCTGTCTTTACATTTATTAAATACCATATTTATCGCATTCATCATGTAAAATACTTGACAAGATGTTATTTCACTTTTTGCATAATTACATACTCTGCATCATATTCCACTCGTGCGCAACTAATACCATAGCGGCAATTGATGAGTGTCCGCACTCTTCCTATATTACCCTTTTAAATTTGGAAAGGCTTATTTGCGGTAAAACTAGTCGATCAGCGGTGCAGTCAACGGTTCCGTGCCTTTTCCTCTCAAGTTGTCCGCTTGAGGGTACCAGTCTAGACTTCTATGAAAAAACCCTACTCTGATATTAACTGTGTATGCATCATGTCCAAACCTAGCATGAGTTAGTATGTTGTCCGCATAATAACTCTATAAGGCAAGCCCTGTCTAAAGTCCATCGGGATTTCCATGATCCCAACGGGAACAATCATGATATGTGCGTTCTTTGGAGAAAATGTGCCGATATGCTAATCATTAACGTGTAAATAGTTAAATCTAGAGGGGAAGGGCTAACTTTGTTTATTTTTCAGAAAATGAGGCACGAAGTCCCCAGGTTCGGCATGGTCCGAAGTATCCCACCTTTATTTCTAGATTGATGGGAAAATCTCTCGCCAAGCGACAAAAATCATGTGAAGAGGGTTCTCGAAAATTTACTCTCCTTGCTAGATATTAAGCCAAACAACGTACTAATCGATGCCGCTACCATGTTCTGGGATGAAAAAAGGGTTGTCTTTCGTTTCAGTAATGTATAGATGACTCCCTTCTTGATGAAATAGGAGGTTTTGCTGGGCTACCCTGGGATAGTCCTGGTCTGCTGGTACCAGAAAATCGCACTTCTAGGGGTTTTCTAAAAATGATGGGTCTTAGAAAGAATGACGAGTTAGTTTGCTTGAAGAAGTCCTACATACCTTTCGACTTCCTTTACGAGAGATATGGGCATAACACATCCTACCGTATTTATCATGATAAGTTTTCCATCACTTCCCTAGGTTGGACTCATTGTCAGGTTTTTGTGTTCATCGTCTGTTTTATGGGTATCATAGTATTTCCAATCCAAGGAGACAGGAGTCACACTCATTTGGATATGGTCACCAAGACCTTGATGGAAGGGATTGAGGGACATGCTTACACTATTGTCCCAATGATCGTAGCAGAGATATACCGAGCCCTGGACCGTTACAATAAGGGATTCAAGCATTTTGAGGGTTGCAATTTGTTGCTGCAGATATGGTTGTTGGAGCATCTTCAAAGAGGACAGTACCATCAGGAATTTCCAAGGCGACAATGGAATGACCACATAGCTTTCCACCATCCAAAAAGAATGACTTTCATCCCAGACAGGTTTGCACAACCGGAAAACGATGTGGATTGGGTACACTTCTTCATCAATCTGACTGATGACAAGGTTCATTGGATGTTCGAGTGGTTCCCTAATAGCAAGTTCATCATCAGGTCCAGGGATGTTCCTTACTTAGTGCAGATCGGGTTGAGGGGTATATATCCTTATGCTCCTATCAGGGTCATGACACAGGCTGGGAAAAAATAATTCATACTGCGAGTCTCCAAGATGGTTCATTACAAAGCAGACTTTCAAGGTGATGCCATCCCATTCAAGTGTGAATCCCAACACATGTGGCATCTGAAGATTATTGTGGAGAAGGATACCATCGAACTAGATCAGTACCACACTGGTCATGTGTATTTCTACCTATCATGGTTGGATGATGACATAGTAGGGGAAGTCGAGCCAGGGATCGATCGAGGAAACATGGTCATAGATGATGCTACTGAAGCACAGGTAAAATACAAGAGGTTACGCATGAGAATCTTTGAGTCTGAGTCCAGACATTTGGAACAACACAAGGTAGACATGGAATCAATCAATGAATGGAGGGAAATTGCTATAAAATCAACGGAGAGGTTGGAGTACTTAGATCAGGGTCTGATGGAACTTGAGGGGAAGATGAGGAAAAGGATCGTGGATTTTCAGAATGCAGAGGGCAGCAAAGGAGGACACCTAGCAAGGGCGTATCTGTTGTTGTATATGCGCGACCAGAGGAATCTGATCGATGGGACCAAGAAGGCCAAGCTTGGAGAAGGTCCCTCCTGGACCAAGTAGATTAGAATTATTGTTTACTTGCTTTCCTAGAGTCGTTTTAGAAATTGATTGTAATAAGGCAAGTTCCACTAGCAACTCTTTTAATTATTGTCATTTTAGAGGTTTGACTTATTTATTACATTAATGAAATGAGGCAGTTATCGGCATTAAGCTTCTCCAAATCTACGTGTTTCTAGGCCTACCTCATGCACAATGAGGTCCCCAAAATTAGGACGCGAAGTTATATTTCCGCAATACATGTTTAAATACTTCAAATATTCTTCCAAAATCCCCTACTGACTTGTTTACCTTTTTTCTTTTCTTTATTTTGATTATTCCCACCCCATTAGGTTTGTTCGTGCATACAGCCATCATCATCATATCATACCAGATCCAGAGGTCCTCTACCTCATCCTCCTCCAACTGACCCTAAAAGTAAGGGAAAGGCTAAGATGGATGAAATGATCAGTATCAGGAAAGATAACGCTGCGCATGTGGAAAATGTTAAAACTTCAGATGGTCGGAGTACTCCGACACAGAATGATTTGGTTCTACGGCTGGAGCAGAAAATACTAGAATTGCAAGGGGAACTTGAGCAGGTTTGCAACTTGGCAAACCTTTCCCTCACCTTAAACGTCTCGGATATTAATCAACATAATGCCCAAAACCCAGCACCTCCTCAAAATACACCAAACCAACATCCACAAAATCTTCCCGCGCCTCATCAATATGCCACGCCTCCTAAAAATCCTAACCCTCCACCAGTGCCAACTTCTTCTCAACACCAACATCTTCCAACTCAGTATCCACAAACTACTACCTACCATACTCCTCAAAATACACCCCAACCTACCCCCAATTCGCAGAATTCAACCAATGATAACTATTATGCCCAAATCCACGGTATCCACCAAAGTAACCCCATATATGTAGAAACTATACCTCACCCTACTCAACAAACCCCATACACACCAGAATCCATCGAGATGGACCTGCTTAACAAGAATATGGCAGAGGAACTTAAGAAGCTCACAAGCCGAGTCCAGGGTGTCGAAGGGGGTAAAGGCATTGAGGTGTTTGAACTATGAGGATCTGTGTATTCAGCCAGGCGTAAAATTTCCGGAGGATTACAAATCTTCCAAGTTCGAGATGTTTGATGGAACAGGTGACCCAAAGGTGAATTTAAGGAAATAATGTGACAAGCTCGTAGGAGTTGGAAAGGATGAAAGGATTCGCATGAAACTGTTCAAGAGAAGCTTCACTGGAGACGCCTTATCTTGGTACATCAGCCAAAATCCAAAGAAGTGTGTTAGCTGGGTAAGCATGGCATCAAATTTCAGATCAATTTAGGTTTAATAAGGAGAATGCACCAGACGTCTTCTACATACATAATCTCAAAAAGAAGCCAACAGAGACTTTCCGCGAGTATGCTACTTGATGGAGATTAGAAGCTGTGAAAGTAAGGCCGATATTAGAAGAAGAGCAGATGAACAAGTTCTTCGTCCGGGCCCATGATCCACAATATTATGAAAGGTTAATGGTTATCAAGAATCATAAATTCTCTGACATCATCAAGCTAGGGGAAAGTATTGAAGAAGGGATCAAGAGCGGAATGGTAACTAATTTTGAGTCATTACAGGCTACAAACAAAGCATTGCAGTCGGGGGTATATCAAAGAAGAAAGAAGTAGGGGCCGTGATGGTAGCTCAAGGTTCAAAATCTCCTCTTATGTACAAAACACCTCCACCCATATATCAGCATTCACCTCCCAAATATCCACAATCCGCCACTTCCTACCATACTTATAACACACATCCGACATATTATCACTCACCGCCAGCCCGCCAAAACTATCAGAAACCCAGAACAAATTTCAAATGCAGGCCACCCAGACAATACACCCCTATTGCTGAACCCATCGATAAATTATACGAGAGACTGAAAGTTGTTGGATATGTCATGCCTATTCCCGCTATTGCCATGGAAAATTCTTCTCAATGGGTCAATCCAAATAAAACATATGCCTTTCACTCTAGCATGAAGGGTCATACCATCAATGAATGTCGAATTTTGAAAGACAAGATCCAAACATTAATTGATACCAAGGTCATACAAGCAAGGGAGGCTGCACCTAACGTCCGGAACAATCCTCTCCCGGATCATAGGGGCATGGGAGTCAATGTGATAGAGACTGATGAAGAATGGGATCTGGAAGGGTCAACTGGGCTTATTTGAGAAGGGGATGAACCAAGGAAACTTTCGGTCACTCTTACTCCTATTGTGGTATAGATACAGTCACCGGTCGAAGTCGAAGTAGCCGCACCAACCCCGTTCGAGGTGGAAGTAACAACATCTGCAGCTGTACCTGCTCTGTTTGAAGTAGAAGAAACCACACCCTTCACTGTGACGGTAGCATCCACACTGTCCTTTAAGTCCAATGTCGTACCCTGGGACTATGTTGCAGAAGCCAGGAGGAAAGGAAAAGCAAAAATGGAAGAATCTGGTGCAGCACAAGGGGTGAGCAGGATTGGTAGAGTTTACACACCCAAAAATTTAAGAGGAACAAGTAAAGAAGCTACATCCAAGCAGCCCATCATTGAGACCGGCCCAGATGATCTCTGGAGGAAGGTGCAAGCAAGAGAATATTCTATAGTAGACCATCTGAACAACACTCCTGCTCAGATATCCATCCTACCATTACTGCAGAATTCCGAGGCACAGTGGAATGCCTTGATGAAGGTATTGAATGAAGCTTACGTACCTAACAATATCACCAGTGGGGAGATGGCTAACATGGTAGGGAAAGTACTGGAGAGCCACAAGATCACCTTTCATGAAGACGAATTGCCACCAGAGGGATTAAGCCATAACAGGGTGCTGCACATGACGGTACAATGCGAGGATAAATTCATTGCCAGGGTTTTGATAAACGGAGGTTCCAGTCTCAACATCTGTTTGCTGACACCTATCAAAAGGTTGGGTAAAGGTTTTCATGAAATAAGAGTAGGGACTATGAATGTGAAGGCGTTCGATGGGTCTCAAAGGGCCACAATTGGGGAAACCAATCTATGCTTACAAATGGGCCCGACTTGATTTGATGTCGAATTCTAAGTACTCGACATATCCGCCTCGTATAACTTATTATTGGGACGACCTTAGATACATGCCACTAGGGCTGTGTCTTCTACTTTGCACCAGGCTGTGAAATTCGAATGGAATGATCAAGAGGTGATCATTCATAGAGACGTGAGTAATCCCATTTATACCAATCAAATTGTTCCGGTCGTGGAAAATAGTAGGAAATTGGATGGAGAGACTTATCATCGCATCTAGTGCGTCAATGCAATTGAGAAAGACAAGTTGTGTAGCAGAAAAAATAGAAAGCATACTAGCATGGGCAGAGTATGAACCCGATAAATGGCTCGGGAAGAATCTCCAAGGCATTGCCAAACCGATACAGCTAAAACGTCACGACACGACTTTTGAATTGGGATATCAGTACACCTGGCATGAGTATCAAAATTGGTCGCCACCATGGTGCGGTCCTTATTACCCCCTTGAACAACCAATACTGCATTTGAGCCAATCCTTCCATCAGGCTGATATGATATGGGGATCCGAAGAGGATGAAGTGCTAGCTGAGGAATTTATTTCTAGAAGAGGAAGACATGGATTGCAGTTCAATAGTTGAGGAGGAGGAGGAAGAAGGCCTCATCATCTAGACAGTGGAGAAAGGAGCCGCCCTCAGAAACTGGAAAGTCACACCATCAAGGGCCCGACGAGTCCCGGGATAGCATGGCTGCTAGTGTCATCTATTTTGAAAACAATTCTTCTTGAGCATTTTTGTTTTAAAAACATTTTCTTTTTTTTTCTTCAGTATTTCATTTTGGAAAACATTGTTTGAGTCATTAAAAATTGCTTTGTTTGACATTTTAATATTTATCAATGGCTTGATGTTTTGTTATTACTATCTTCCATATCTTCTCACTACAACATTTCTATTTCTTATCTTGATGAACCAACGACTGTGACTTGTAATGAGACAACGCAGCATAAGGATAGTGACTCGGAAGATGGTAGAAAATAGGGGATACCAGCACTGTGGGTTCGGTCACAATACAATAAAATTTCCATTTTCCCCATAATCAGAAACTGGGGCAGAATTTTGAGGAGGACCCTCAAAATTCCGAAACAAGTTCAGGCGACGGCACCGTATGCGGAATAGCCAGAAGTTTGTCTAGATAAATGGGGCAGAATTTTGAGGAGTGTCAAGAAGGTCGCAATGTCTCTAATAATGTCACAGTTACTAGTTCATCTAACCAACTTTTAAATCGCATATTACTATGTTTTGAAAACTGTGCATACGTATTTTTTGATTATTTTTAGCCAAATTCTACCCATAGTAACTCGAACAGGACTCTAGTGCGGAACGGAGCAAAGAGAGTAGACAAAGGCACAAACCAACCTCCCCTGCAAAACTCATAATTTTTCTTTGGATGCAGGAACAAGGGATAGCTGCAGGTACGTGCACACTTTAGAACCATTATCTTCACAACCACAAAGCTATCGGACCCATCTCCAGCTAAGAAATACTCTGCTCTTACTTACTATTTGTTCATTGCATGAGACTAAGCACTATCTCAAATCTTTCATGAGGCTAAGCCCTGCCTCCTCAATTGCATAAGGCTAAGCATTGCCTTCCATTTGCATGAGACTAAGCATTGTCTCCAACCTTGCATGAGGCTAAGCCATGCCTCCTCAATTGCATAAGGTTAAGCATTGCCTTCAATTTGCACGAGACTAAGAATTGTCTCAAATCCTGCATAAGGTTAAGCATTGCCTTCCCCTGCATGAGACTAAGCATTGTCTCTAATCTTGCATAAGTCTAAGAATTGCCTTCCCCTGCATAAGACTAAGCATGGCCTTCCCCTGCATGAGACTAAGCATTGTCTAAAATCCGGCATAAGGCTAAGAATTTCCTTCCCTGCATGAGACTAAGCATTGTGTCCAAACGTGCATGAGACTAAGCATCGTCTCTTCTTGCATAATCACATATGTTTCTCTATTTCCATAACCTTGCATTATACTCTTCTCTCAAGGTTAAGCCCTGCCCCTGATCTTACACAAGACTAAGATCTATCTTGTTTCATCTCAAGCATCATGTCTTTGCACCTCATGGGCTGATATATAGCCAATTTGTCCAAAGTCGTCATAGTCCAAAGGCATCATCCTCATATCCAGAAGATACCATGCCATGGACTGAGGATCTCCTGGTCTCACACATCATTATTCAAAGGCATCATGGTTCGGAGGCACTATCTTTATAGCCCGAGAACATCATTTCATGACCTACGAATCCTTTACCGCACAATTCATGACCCAGGACCTCATGGTCTAAGGACGTCATCCTCACCGTCCAAAGACAATCTCCATAGTCCAAAGGGAGTTTGCATCATGTTTAAATTATGCCATAATCTATATGCACGCATTGTATTTTGAGTTTGCAGGTAATCCGGGAGGCAACCGTTCTCATAACTGGAGCAATTGATGCGAGGCTAGAATTCATAGGTTAACATGTTATATGCCTTACATTTCATGTGCATTAATGATAAAAATACACTTTTTATGTGCATAATTGAGTCTATTTCATGTGTAGGTGAATTGGAGATGGAAACTGAGCTAANAAAATACGCTCAAGAGGCGAGGAGGAGTGCACCGGGCTATAGCCGGGCGCTAGAGCCCAAATGCCTGACCCAGCCTGGCATTAGCCAGGTTAGATCTGAAATTCCTGACCCAGCCTAGCTTTAGCCAGGCGTTAGAGTTAAAATGCCAGCCTTAGCCTGGCGTTAGCCAGGCGTTAGGGCCCAAACGCCAGGTCCCAAGTTCGGTCAATTCCGAGTTTTGACGAGTTTAAGTGTTTCCCGATTGGAATAGAAGTCTCTTACACGTTTAGGGTTCGTCCTAAACATATAAATGGACCCCGAAAACACAACTTGAACAGAGTTTGGAGAATTCGAAGAGAGGAAGTCATCAAAGTGAAGGAAAACCTGTGGATTACTACTCAGCAAAGCAAAAACATTGATTTTTATCTCCTTAGTTCATTACTCTGTAATTCAATTATGCAAGTTATTTTAGATTTGATATTTATGAATATGAGTAGCTAATTTTCGTAATCTAGGGTTTTGGTGGAACCCGTTGGGGGACAAACTTATGGTGGTATTAATATAGTTTTGATTGGTTGTTTAATCTATATTTGTTCAACTCCGTTCTTGTTGTAGTTAATTGAATGGCGATCAATTAGCTGTGCTTATTTAGTATGCATCTACTTGAGAGAGTGTGCATATTTAGGTAATTGTTTGAACAACACCACTCCTAGAGTATAGACGAAAGTCATAACCGAGGGTTTAGAAGTTGGATTAGAAATAACGATACTTCGGGTGCAATCTAAAGTGAACTGTAATACAATTTGGCTAGCGTAACTTGAGAGAGTACGACTAGTAAATTATCATAATTACTTAAGAGAGATTTATGGTAGATAGAATGTTCATGATTGATATAAAGAATTAGTCAAGTTATAGGAAATATCTGAGAAGTAAGTTCACCAACGGGGGATACCATAACCTTATATCTTTATTGTAATTGTTTAAATCATATTGTTAGTCATTGTTAGTTTATCATTATTGCCAGTAGAAATAATAATACATCACCAATTGATATTCAAAAGTCTAGAGAAAACTGATTAAGTAAAAGTTTTATATTCTGACGGCTTGATTGATATGTAAATTCCCTGTGGGGTCGACTCTGGGCGTAATACCCCGGATTATATTTGAAACGCCCTCTTAGTCTTTTATAAGACATAGTTGAGCGTGATCAAATTTTGGCGCCGTTGCCGGGGAATTAACGGTATTATCAATTGAGTTGGAAGAAATACAAAATTCTGAAATATAGTCAATTTTCTTTAAATTTTCGTTTTTACATTGAAAGTTTAACGTTTGCTAACGTGTTGCAGGTGCATGCCTAGAAACTCATCGAGGACTGGTGAAGTAGTTGAAGCCTTATCAGACCCCGAGAAAGTTTTCAAGGCCCTAAACCGGACCAACCGGAAAAGCAAACATCAACCACAAATTGAACAAATTGAAACCGACATGGAAGATCCACACAACCGGAACAATAATGGGGATGATGTGGTAGACCCAGTCGCTCAAATAGGGGCAGAGGCTCCCTTATATGACTGGGCACAACCCACAGCTGAGAATTTGGCCACTGCGATACTGGTTCCTCAGATACAGGCCGAGTCCTTCCAGATAACAAATAATATGCTGCACTTATTGCAGAACAAGGGACTATTCTCAGGGTCATACATCGAAGACCCCCAGCAGCATTTGAAAAACTTCCTGTCAATTTGCAAAACACAGAGGCAGCCAAACGTCACTCAGGAGGCAATAAAACTGTTGTTGTTTCCATTCTCAGTGACTGGCGCTGCCCAGACTTGGCTAAACTCACTCCCCATCAATTCCATTACCACATGGGAGGAGTTAGTCAAACAGTTCGTGAACAAGTTTCATCCACCCAACAAGACTGCTCAACAAATTGATGAAATCTTGAGCTTCAGACAGAAACCAGTTGAAACACTGCAAGAGACATGGGAACGATTTAAGGGGATGCTGGTTATCTGTCCACATCATGGTATTCCAGAGCAAATGTTGGGGCAGCGTTTCTATATGGGTTTGGCAGATACGGTTAAAGCAAATGTTGATGCTTCAGCTGGTGGAGCATTCCTGAGCAAAACGTGGAGAGAGAGTCAAATCCTACTTGATAAAATGGCACAGAATTCAGGATGGACAACAAGGAATGCACCCATTACTCCTGTAGTTCATTCAGTGCCATTCGATCCATCTAATACCATTGCAGAGAACGTGGCCACCTTGATAACACAAATGAGTATACTTACAAAGAAGGTGGAAGAATCGGGGCAAAAACAGCAGGTACACATTGTTGACACAACCAATGGAGGCTTATGCACATCATGCATTAGTCAACCACTTGGTAACCACTGGAATGCAGAATGTGATAACCCTCCTCATCCAGAAAATATGAATTATGTGACTAATTATGAACGTCAGAGACAAGGGGGACAAAACTAGGGTCAACAAGTTCAACCATATAGGCCTCCTCACCAACAGCAGAATAGTGGTAATATGGGTGTCATGAGACCACAAGGCAATGCAGCACCATATCAGAGACCGTACGGTTATAACCATCAAAATCAGCAACAATCATACTACCCTCCTCAGCATCAACAGGGGGGAAGACAAGAAGATGGGTTTTCACGGTTGGAAGCTATGATGCAGCAAGTGATTGGGTCAAATACCAAAATCAGTGAGAGAGTAGATGCACATGATGCAACTATTAAAAATATTGAATTACAGTTGGGGCAGATTTCAAATGCAGTTAACAATCGTTCTCATGGAACTTTACCTGCTGATACTCAGGTGATCCAAGGGACCAGGGCCCAAAACAATTAATGGCAGTGACCCTCCACAATGGCAGAGACCTGGACCTAGAACAAGAAAGGAGGCATGAAAGTAGACAGACAAACACATTGGTACAGGTACCTAATAAAATTGATGACTCTACCCTATTGAGTATGAGCACAGTACAACCAGCTGAAGGTGAAGTTAATAAACAAGGCGAAGCTGAGAAAGAACTTGAGG
>ML385288.1:3188-44620 GCA_005239525.1 Nicotiana knightiana | reverse complement strand
GGTATGCAGTTATGATCTGGTATATCGTGTGGTAGTTGATGCAGTGCTTAAATATTGGAACTAAGCCTGGCAAGAGAAAATTTCAAGTGTTGGACCTAGGTTCTGAGCTTATTATATGGATAAAAGAAGAATCTTCAGATTTGATTAAGCTAATGTGCTCAACTGGTTGTGGTAGCACGGGCAGGTGCTCGAGGTGTTAAACAGTGATTTCAGATAACTCCAGATCAATTCTTGGCACGTTCGAGGATGAACGTCGATTTAAGTGGGGAGAATGTAACGAACCGACCTGTCCTTTTGGGCTCTAGCGCGTCGTTCAGCGGTGTGAAGTCGTGAGCAGCTCCATTTCAGGTGTTATGACTTGTAGGTGTGGTCGGAATTGAATTTCGGGAAGTTTAGAGTTGGTTTAGAAAGAAAATTCTCTTTTTAGAAGCTTTAAGTTGGAGAAATGGACTAAGTTTGAAATTTTGAGTAAACGACCTCCGAATCAGGATTTGAAGGTTCTAGCAGGTTCGTATGATGATTTCGGACTTGGGCGTATGTCCGGATCGGGTTTTGGATTACCCAGGAGCGTTTCGGCGAATATTGTGGAAGTTAGCAATTTAGAAGAATTTCATAAATTTAGGATTGGAGTGCATTTCAATGTTGTGGATGTCCATTTGGGATTCCGAGTCTGGGAATAGCTTCGTATGGTGATTCTGGAGCGCGATCGGAAGTGAATTTGGATAAAGATAGAAATTTGAAGGTTTTGAGAAATCCAACTGGAAGTGGAAGTTTTGATATAGAGGTCGGAATGCGATTCCGGAAGTTGGAGAAGATCCGTAACGTTGAATGACTTGTGTGCAAAATTTGGGGTCAATCGGACGTGATTTGATAGGTTTCGGCATCGGATGTAAAAGTTGGAAAATTCTAAGTTTATAAAGTTGGGAATTGGGTGCGATTCGTGGTTTCGATGTGATTTGAGGCCTCGAGCAAGTCTGCATAATGTTTTGGAACAGGTTGGTATAATTTGACGGGGTCCCGGGGGCCTCGGGTGGATTCCGGGTGGTTAACGGATCAATGTTTGAAGTTGAAGAAGGCTGAAGGTTGCTGTCATCTAGTGTAACTGCACCTGCGAGGCTTTGACCGCAGTGCGGAGCCGCGGGTGCGGCTAAGGGCACCGCATGTGCGAGTTTTGGGCTGGAGCTGAGGAGGCCGCAGGTGTGGAAGATGGGTCGCACCTGCGGAAGCGTAGGTGCAAAGAAGGGACCACAGAGGTGATAGCCGCACCTGCCATGGAATTTCCGTAGGTGCGGAGCCGCAAAAGCGGCTATTGGACCGTAGGTGCGAAAGGAGGCCTGGGCAGAATGTTTTAAAGTAAGGTTTTTGTCATTTTTCACCCATTTTTCATTTGTCATGGGCGATTTTGGAGAGAATTTCAAGGGGGGATTTTTGTCAGGCATCAAGGTTAGTAAATTCCTTCCGTTTGTAAGATAAATACAAGATTTTATGCATGGAAATTGGTAGGAATTTGGGAAATTATTGAAGAAACCTAGAAAATGTAAATTTGGAATTTAGCCACAAATTTGAGCATGGAATGTAGAGTAAATGGTATGATTGAACTAGTAGGGCTATGGGTAGAATGTATCTTCGAAAATTTCAGATTTCCGGGCACGTGGGCCCGAGGGCATTTTGGTCATTTCTCCGAGCGGGGTTGGGGAAGTATATAATTTGAATTTTTTGTGAGTATTAGGATGAAATTTTCATTTCTTTGCCGTTATGTGGTAGTTTCGGAGCGTTGTGCGTCCGTTGGAGTCATCGGAAGGGCTTGGAAGCCGGTATTGGAATTTCGAAGCGAGGTAAGTCTCCTTTCTAACTTTGTGAGGGGGAATCGTCCCCTTAGGTGAATTAATTCAGTACATGCTATTATCTTCGGGTGCTACGTACGCACGAGGTGACGGGAGTCCGTGCGTAGCTACTATTATGCCTTGTCCGCATAGTCTAGGACCCACTAGCATGCTTTGTGTGTTGTACTTTGTGATCCTGCCTGTAATTTTAAAACTGCTAATATAATCAAAATCGTTATTGAATATCTAAAAGAAGACTAGAGTTCATTTTTTTAATCTTCTAGAAAGAGAATTGATTCCTCTGTGGATATTTGTGTACCTTGACTGGGTTGTATCATGGAATATCATTAAACTTGACAAATGAGTTTCAAAAACAAAGATTTAATAACCTATATTTCATGTATCTTTTAATAAGGATTTACCACCTTCCTGAGAAAAACTGTTTTCTTGATAAAATACAGATTTATTATGTGGATATGTGTAACTTTAGGTGCCTGAGTCGCATGAATGATTCCCGAGCAGGATGACCCTGTATTTGTATGTGTATTCATATGAGCACCTGAGTAACATGTATGATTCGCGAGCAGGCTAGCCGTATTATTTTAACCGCGTAGCATGATCGATTCGCAAGCGGGACAGATAGATGCATCTATGGTTCGAGCCGTTTGACCCTTCGGCAGTGCACAATTTATTATTGTTGGACCGTGCTATTCGACCCTCGACATTGCTTGCGCATGATATTTGCTGCGTAGTTGCTATGATTTTTGCCTGATTACTAGCCTGAAATATTAAATTGTCAATTGCAATGACAGATATTTAAAGTTATTAAAAGAGATTTTTGAAGAAGTTGTTCCTTCCCGTCGATTAATTGTTATTTGATTACATCACCCATGTTGATTAATTGTGTTAATATGACAAAGATATAAAGTGTTAAACGTGAATGAAGTTGAAAGATATTTAAATCCTGTTTTTATAAATTGCCTATGATAAATCATGCTTAGTATCATACCTAAATATTGTAAATTGACCTTTAGTAAGTGTCTAATTTGAACTCTCGTCACTACCTCTCTGAGGTTAGGCGTGCGACTTACTGAGTACACATTTTTTTGTACTCATGCTACACTTGCTGTGAATTTTATTGCACAGGTACTTTCATAGCAATGGGGAGAATTCGGAGACTTAGGCGAGCTGCATCATCCGGAGGCGATCCGCAGCTGACAGAGTCTCCTTCATGCTGTATTTATTCCATTTTCTATTTCCTTGTCCAGTTGTATTTCTGACAGGCTTTGTAATGATTGTATAAATTCTTGGAAGTTGCTCATGTACTTGTGACACCGGGTTCTGGGATATGGGTGGGGGTATATTTGTTAAAGTGTATCACTTAAACTACTGTTTTTACTTAACAGATTTCTATTTGGTTAAAATGTAATAAAGTGCAAGGAAATGTTTTTCATAAATATTTTAAACCGGAAATTATTTCGATTAATTAATGATTGGCTTGCCTGAAAATGATGTCCGACGCCATCACGACCTTATGGATTTTGGGCGGTGACATTATTCCTGAAGCAATTGAAGATGACTAAAAGCAAATAGATTGATTAGCGATGGTTGAAATTGCACTTTTTCGGCAGTGATCAGTTCCTTCAGTGTAATTAAGTTATGCATGTGGTTTGTGTCGGTGTGTGCGGGGCTTGTCGGCCGTCTTAACGGGTTTCATATGGGAGCATTTGAGTGCTATGGCCTGTCAGGTGTAGGCGGAACCCGGAAGGCTTATGGTGGTATAGACTACTACTTAAGGATTTGCATGTTGGGTGATTGTGGGAATTCACTCGTGTGTTGAGATGGTACTCTTAAATTGAGTTAAGCAAAAGGTTTCTATATGATGAAGTGTTCACCCTATTGGTGGTTCAGAAGTTATGGTGGAACTTTTGCATTACCTCATATTGGCATGTTAGGTGCGGCAAGCAGTATGTAACTGGGAGTAAGAATCGATTTTGCGGTTCGGTGTTAATAAGGATGTCATGAGATCGGAAGAGCGAGAAAAAGTGATTCAAAAGTTTAGAGTAAGCTGGTGTTACCTTCTATGTCACCTGAGATGGATATTCGGTGGAAGAGGCTTTGTACCCTGGTTATTGGTTCTTGATTTGTCTTATAGCGTAGTATGGCCAGTGGTGGATGTGCAGACTTATTACCTCGTGGAAGGTCGTGGGAGCGTGACCGTGAAAAGATTGTGTAAGTGTGACATGTAGTCACTTGATGGATTGAAGATTTGGACTGAGTATAAAGAAGTGCAATGTTGTGTACTTGAGAAGTTATGCCTGAGGGGCGTTCCGTTCATTTGGTTGTGGATTGCGGGGTGTTTGTCCCGGCTATGATGGTTGTTCTTGCGTATTATGAGAGAAAGCGGGTTAATGTGGACTCAGGTAGAGCTATTAGCATAGTTTGGTGTGAGCAAGGTGGCTCGATGTTTGTGGATGGATTTAAATATGATTATGGGCTCTGTATGAACCAGACATGTTCATTTCAGTAGAGCGCTTTTCATGGAAAGGTATTAGAACAGTGGGTGTTATTCCATCTTTGTCAAATTCATGTGTTATTATGATTGATGGCTTGATAATTTTCTATGTGTTGAGGTCCCGCGTGGTGGGGATGTTATGTGAACAGGATAGCTCTTGAGATCCAGAGTGTATATAATATCGCACCTCAGTTGTGCTTGTGTTTTGTAGCCTACGACTTTATCAGTATTCCCATGATGGTATTATGCACTTAGCGTGCTTATGATCGATATTCAGTTATTTGTAATAGTGAGCAAACCAGCTCCGTATATATATCTTCTTATGTAAATTTTATGTGTGGATCGGGTGGCATGTTGCCACGGGTATGTTATTCAGATCGGGTTGCACGCCTCAATAGTGTGATGATGAGTAAGGTTCCTATATTTATTTTCTTGTGTTTTACTTCCTATTTTCTGATAAGAATTCATATTGGTTGTGTGAGTTGAATAGTTCCTTCATGAGTCGTTTCTTATTATCATGATCGAGTTATGGTCTATTGTCTTTATGTGGTATCATGTGAGGCTGTTGGCCATGTTTGGGGTGATTTGTTGTCTGAGCAGTTCATACTGGGTGAGACGAGATTATCGGATCAGGGATCAGTGCGATAAGGTTATGTGAAGTGTATATCAAAGAACAAATACCATTATTCAGGTTCATAATGAAGTGATGATTCTAGTAAAGATGAGGTATTCAATGATTTGTTAACTCTGCAGCTGGGTATGGATTTCTGCACATTTCCTCCGTTGTGGTGGTATCGTCAGCATTATAACAGGATGCCTGTATATTTGTTATGAGGTGCATCAGGAGCACCAGATTCGTGAAATTTTGGCTGTTAAGGTTCAGGGAGTGTCATTGTGGTCAGATGATGTGATATGCGGTGCATGGTGCTTATTCGGCAAAGGTATGCAATCATGTTCTGGTATGTTGTGTGGTAGTGGATACAATGTTTATATATTGGAAGTAGGCATGGCAGAGAAAATTTCAAGTGTTGGAACTAGGTTCTGAGCTTATTATATGGATAAAAGAAGAATCTTCAGATTTGATTAAGCTAATGTACTCAACTGGGTGGTGGTAGCACGGGCAGGTGCTCGAGGTGTTAAACAGTGATTTCAGGTATCTCCAGAGCAATTCTTAGCACGTTCGAGGATGAACGTCGGTTTAGGGGGAGAATGTAACGACCCGACCGGTTGTTTTGGGCTCTAGCGCGTCGTTCAGCGGTTTGAAGCCGTGAGAAGCTTCGTTTCAGGTGTTATGACTTGTAGGTGTGGTCGGAATTGAATTTTGGGAAGTTTAGAGTTGATTTGGAAAGAAAATTCTCATTTTCAGAAGCCTTAAGTTGGAGAAATGGACTAAGATTGAAATTTTCAGTAAATGACCTCCGAATCAGGATTTGAAGGTTCCTGTAGGTTTGTATGATGATTTCGGAATTGTATGTTTGTCCAGATCGGGTTTTGGATAACCTGGGAGCGTTTCAGCGTATATTATGGAAGTTAGCATTTTAGAAGAATTTCATAGATTTGGGCTTAAAGTGCATTTCAGTATTTTTGATGTTCGTTTAGGATTCTAAGTCCGGGAACAGCTTCATATGATGATTCTAGAGTTGGGAGCGCGATCGAAAGTGAATTTGGATGTCCGTAGGTCATTTTGAAGTCATTTGGCTAAAGATAGAAATTTGAAGGTTTTTGAGAAATCCGACCAGAAGTGGAAGTTTTGATATCGAGGTCGGAATGCGATTCCTGAAGTTGGAGCAGGTCCGTAATGTCGAATATGACTTGTGTGCAAAATTTGGGGTCAATCGGACGTGATTTGATAGGTTTCGATATCGGATGTAGAAGTTGGAGAATTCTAAGTTCATAAAGTTGGGATTTGAGTGTGATTCGTGGTTTCGATGTTGTTTGATGTGATTTGAGCCCTCGAGCAAGTCCGCATTATGTTTTGGAACAGGTTAGTATGATTGGATAGGGTCCCGGGGGCCTCGGGTGGATTCCGGGTGCTTAACGGATCAAGTTGGGAGTTTGAAGAAGGCTGAAATTGCTGTCATCTGGTGTGATCCGCACCTGCGAGGATTTGATCACAGGTGTGGAGTCACAGGTGCGGCTAAGGGGGCCGCAGGTGAGATTTTGGGCTGGAGCCAAGGAGGTCGCAGGTGCGGAGGATTTGGGTGCCCCTGCGGAAACGCAGGTGCGATAAGGGGGCCGCAGGTGCGGAAATCGGCCTGGGCAGAATGTTTTAAAAGAAGGATTTTTGGTTCATTTTCTTCATTTCTTCTTGGGCTTAGGCGATTTTGGGAGGCTTCAAAGAGAGAATTCCTTCATGCAATGTCAAGGTAAGTAACTCCTTCATGCTTCTAAGTTAAATACAAGATTATATGCATGGATTAGGCATGGAAATTGGTAGGAATTTGGGAAATTATTGAAGAAACCTAGAAATGTAAATTTTGAATTTGGCCACGAATTGAGCATGAATATTTGAGTAAATGGTATATTTGAGTTAGTAAGGCTATGGTTAGAATATATCTTCGAGAATTTTGGATTTCCGGGCACGTGGGCCCGAGGACATTTTGGTCATTTCTCTAAGCGTTGATGGGAAATTATATAATTTGGAATTGTTGCTAATATTAGAGTATATTTACATTGGGTTGTCGTTGTTTGGATAGTTTTGGGGCGTTGTGCGTCCGTTTGGAGTCATCTGAAGGGCTTGGAGGCCGGTTATGGAATCTCGGAACGAGGTAAGTCTCCTTTCTAACTTTGTGAGGGGGAATTGTCCCCCTAGGTGAATTAATTAAGTACATGCTATTATCTTCAGGGGCTACGTACGCACGAGGTGACGGGATTCCGTGCGTAGCTACTATTATGCCTTGTCCGGATAGTCTAGGACCCACTAACATGCTTTGTGTGTTGTACTTTGTGATCCTGCCTGTAATTTTAAAACTGCTAATATAATCGAAATCGTAATTGAATATCTAAAAGTAGACTAGAGTTCATCTTGTTAATCATCTAGAAAGAGAATTGATTCCCTGTGGATATTTGTGTACCTGGTAGGGTTTGATTATGGAATATCATTAGACTTGACAAATGAGTTTCAAAACAAAGATTTAAAAACTATATTTCATGTTCCTTTAAGAATGATTTTTACCAATTTCTTGCGAAAAACCGCTTTCTTGATAAAATAGGGATTTATTATGTGGATATTTGTAACTTTGGGTGCCTGAGTCGCATGTATGACTCGCGAGCAGGATGACCCTGTATTTGTGTATATTCGTATGAGCACCTGAGTCGCAGGTATGATTCACGAGCAGGCTAGCCTTATTATTTTTAACCGCGTCGCATGATCGATTCGCGAGCGGGGCAGATAGATGCATTTATGGTTCGAGCCTTTCGATCCTTCGACAGTGCACAATTTATTATTGTTGGTCCGCGCCGTTCGACCCTCGGCATTGCTTGCGCATGATATTTACTGCGTAGTTGCTATGACTTTGCCTGATTACTGACCTGAAATATTAAGTTATCAATTGAAATGACAGAGATTTAAAGTTATTAAAAAGATTTTGGAAAAAGTTTGTTACTTCCCGTCGATTTATTGTTATTTGATTAAATCACCCATGTTGATTAATTGTTATTAATATGACGAATATGTAAAGTGTTAAACGTGAACGGAGTTGAAAATACTTATTCTTGATTTTAATAAATTTCCTATGATAATCATGCTTAGTGTCATACTTAAATATTCTAAATTGACCTTTAGCAAGTGCCTAATTTGACCTCTCGTCACTACCTCTCTGAGGTTAGGCGGGCGACTTACCGAGTACACGTTATTTTTGTACTCATGCTACACTTGCTGTGCATTTTATTGCACATGTACTTTCATAGCAATGTGGAGGATTCGGATACTTAGGTGAACTGCACCATCCGAAGGAGATCCGCAGCTGACAAAGTCTCCCTCGTACTGTATTTATTTTTATTTTAAAATTCCCTTTCCAACTTGTATTTCAGACAAGCTTTGTAATGATTGTATAAATTCTTAGAAATTGCTCATGTACTTGTGACACCTGGTTCTGGGATGTGTTGGGATATATTTGCTTAAGTGTAATGTTTAAACCATTTTTTTTCTTAACAGATTTTTATTTGGTTAATGTGTAATAAAGTGAAAGAAAATATTTTTCATAAATTTCAAAACCGAAAATTTATTTTCATTAATTAATAATTTAGCTTGCCTGACAATGATGTTCAGCGCCATCATGACCTAAGGGATTTTGGGTCGTGACATACTAGGTATTTTCCAAAGATATGACTACTATTAACATTGAGAATATTGGTAAGACGGTTTTTGGGTAAAAGAATCGCAGTATTTTGAGAAGATTATTTTGGGTTTGCTAGAGTTGATTTTTGAGCCGAAAGTTGGCTAAAGAATTCAAGACAATGGTTTATGGTCTGGACTATTTTAACATTTGCATTTGCTGCTAGAGTGAAGCCGCCTACATAAAAGAGGTGAGAAATAGGTGGCCCTGATTGACTCAGTTGAATGGGGTCCCATTGGCAAATATTGACCTGGTGGTAAATGTGTTTGAGAGAAGTTCTACATAGTGTTGATACCCAATTTTTTCTCAAACTAATTTAAAATTTGCATGTATACCTTCAGATTCATTCTTTATAATAACTGGTGTTTTTCCGTAATTTTTCATATTTTTATTAAATTCTCTTCCAATTTATTCAGTATTTTTATATTCAATACTTATTCATAAATTCTATTATAAATAATTTCAGAATATTTCCTAGCTCAATATATCATTTTTAACCCTATTAGGATTTGATTATTTCACAAATTAGTCAATTTGGCATTATTTGGGCATAATTACAATAATTTTGCAACTATAGCCTAATTTTACATTTTATGCTATTTTAATTCAATAATTATTCATTTTATATTTTTTATATTAGTTAATTACCTTAATTTCATCTATTTAGCATTAATTTAATTTTATGTAATTATTAGCTATTTTGATTAATTATTTATCTATTTAATTGGGTATTTAACAATCAACTCCTTCCTATTTAAATTATAGCCTAATTTAATTCAATTTCAGCCTATTGAAACCAGCCCAAGCCACCCAACTAAATCCGTCCAATACCCAGGCCCAACCCACTGAAGATACCCGGTCCAGACTTGATTTAATCTTGGCCGTTGATCGATTTTGATCAACGGCTCAGATTCAACTTACCTTAATTAACCTAGACTAACCCCCAAGACCCCTCTCATTTCTCACTGCTCTCTCATCGGTCTAACTCTCTCTCTATCTCTCTAAGTCTCTTCTAGGGACTTCCTGTCTCTTTGGGATCCGATGAATCTCTTCGCCTTCTCCGACCGTCTCTTCGCTGGAGACCATGAAGCTCTCACCATCCTCTTACCTCCTGTGGTTCCCCCACGCTGATGTTTGCCATATCTAAGGTCTTCAAGAGACCTGGGTTGAATCCTCCTACCTCTTGGACCTGTGCTCATTACCCTCCGGCCATTTTCGGCTACCTCCGGCTGTTCAAGCAAGGTCTATGACCTTTGGGGGTTAAACCAGCGACGTTTGAGGTTTTTCTTTATCTCTCTGGGTTCTCTTTGAAACCCTAAATGTTTAAAACTCTCCCTATTCTTTAGATCTATGATAGATCTGTATATGTTTTGAGCTATTTCTTTGTTTCCCTAAAAAACTCTCTGATTTTCTCTAAAATGACTCTTCGTTTTCAACTAGGGTTTCATAACTCCGCTTTAAAATGATTTTCCTGTGATGTTTTCAGCATTATCCTAGGGTCTTTACTATGTTTTAGTAATTTATTTGATTTGTCCTCTCTTATCCGAATTATTACCTGACCTTGTCTTCAATATTGTTTGCATATGTATGAGCTTTATGATTCCATGATGTTTTACCCTCTGTTGTTCTTTCCTTGCTATCCCGTTTGTCTTGCTGTTTGCCCTATAAGTTCATGAGAATCCTTGATTTCACATGCTTTTACTATTAGGGTTTCTGACCTCTTTCCTGTGATTTATTCGATTCATGTTAATTTCCTTTGATTGATGTTACTCCTGTTTGAATCCCTGATTCTCTGTAGTTTTAGTTTGTTAGGGTTCCTGATTTATTATTTTAAATCCCCGATTCCTTGTGATTTGAGACCTTACTGATTAATTTCCGACATTAGTCCATTTTTTACCTTGTTACATGATTTATTTGCTGTTAATTGATTCCCATTCCCTTAATTAGAGAATGTGAACCTAGCATCTATTGTATGCTTGTACTGGTTTGGAATTGTTTCCTTATATGTCATATGCATGTCACATATGGGAACTTTACTTATTTGCTATTTTGCCTGCTAGCCGTTTGAACTCAATCCCTTCAATTAAGGGATACCTATACTGATTGCGTACTGATTGATGCCCAGTCCCTAATTACTGGTTTATTTTGATTTCCTGCCTTATTCACTACTAGTTTTCAAAACCTATATATACACACTACTCTTTCAGTAACAAAGAACGAACATAGACCTTGTTCTATTCTCTTTTACTCACACACACAAAATCTACTATTCTTCTCTCGATTGTTTGCTATTGCTAGTCGGCTGGAAGCCAAGACTAGCTATTCTACTTGCCTCTTATTCTGTATTTGATGTCTTCAACTGGTATGTTTCCAGTTTATATTTAAAGTCTCCAAAACAACATGTTTCTTTGGTTATTACGATGCATCCGGCTTCTAGTTTCCTTTTACTTATGGTTATGTTGTCATACTTGCAACTAGTTTCACATATTATGTTGTTTGGTTATGGGTATATTCTCCCTTGTAGCCTCAGCATACAATCCCTAGGATACTATAATTGCACTGTATGTTACTTAACATGTGTTTCTTAAACCTATGTGTAATTATGTCCTACCCTCTCCCAGTACTCCCTCGAACCTGATTATGTTTAGATCTTGGCATGAATTATTGGTGACTAACTGTGTTGTTTCAGACTCAATACTAGTCTGTGACACTCTAATGCTTCTCTAATGCTAATCTGTTTCTATGTGTCCCCAATCCCCATTGTCCCTGAGTGAAATCTATGCTTGAATGTGCTGAACCTGTGTGAGCTGTTTGCTGCTTTTCCACAGATGTTTACATATATTCAAGTTGTTTCATTACTGATCAAAACCTTTTCAGAAAGCTTCTTTATTTACTGAATCAATCCAATACTGTTTTGTGTCAAAACCTTTTCAAACCTATCTCCTGCACTTCACTTGATTCCTAGACCTTTAAGTTCTTCCCCCTCAGTGTGAGCAATGCTTTGGGACCTTGAGTTCTCTCTGAACTCTGACACACTGAGGCTGGTATTTCCACAATGCATATGTTTAACTCTTGGTTCCTAAGTTTGGGTGTGCGCGTTGCCCGGGAGTCCTTGAGGTCCTTAGGGAGTTTTGACACACGCGGACTGTGAAAAGGCTATGAATACCATATAGCAATGAAGTTTAGAGGATTTGGGCCTAATTGAAGGCTCCCTGTAGAATAACTTCTTATTTTTCACTTCTGGTTGTGTAATTCATAATCCTTGGCCTGTAATAATTTGTATATAATTCTGGGGCTGGATAGTGAAATGGGAGGGGTAACTATGCATGCCTAGCTATTACAAGGGTAGAAACCATGCTTAGGTTGTTATTCCCTATCTGTGCAATGGAGATCCTGCGTAGGTTCATGTGTCCATGCATTAGATATAATGCTACTCAGGATTTATGTGTATTGTATTCAACATCTCATCTACGCTTAGAAATCCTGCCTATAGGATAAATAATAACAATAAAATAAACTGCTATTACGTGATTCTGTCCATGTAAACATGTTCTGAAACTTCATTAGAAGTCCTGTCCTAGGATAAATAAACTGCAATCATGTCTCACCATGCCTACGCACTTAGAGATCCTGTAAGTAACATTAACAAGTTGTACTCTTGCTAACGGTGCATAATGTTATGATTTTATGTGCATTTAGAAATATTGTTTAGGTTATTATGCATCGTGCTGCATTAGACATCATGCTATAGGACCGTACTCATTTAACTGCACTTAGTCTAATACAGATATCTAAAACAGTCCCCTGTTCTAAACAACTGGTAATTAGTCCTTGCACATCTTCAACACCTAGAATTGCATTTTATTAGCTATAACCAACCTAGAGTAACTGTTGCATGTTATCCTACACCTAGGCAAGCCTTAGGTAATCAACTTAAATAAAACTAGAACTGTCCTTTGTGATTAGTGTTCAACTGTCAGCATGCTTAAAACCAGTAGGCAAGTCTGATTAATACATCCTCTCTGAGTTATGCAATAAATCTATCTTTGTTATTATCACTTAAACACCATGCATAGGATCTGAATCTGGACCTTAATTGTGTACGAGACATGTTGTTTATGTGTACTGTTTGTGGAGGTCTTTGAGCCCTTTCCTGTTTATGTGCTACCCCATTTATCTACAGTTCTACTTGTTCATTATATGTCGCCTTAGCATTTTCACCTTTAAAACCTGAGGGTCTTCCTAGCACCTCCTTTAGGATAGGAGTCCTAATTTCCTCCGGGACTGATAGGAAGGGACGGGTAACAACATGCAATAGAGGTCGAGACTAACACTCGATTTAGTTGCTTTCACGGGGCGGAAAAGGGTGGAATATGGATATGATGACCGGTGCGCTAATACCACGTGTAGCCCCTCTTCGAAGAGTGATTACCGGGTATTGCATTTATGTGATCCATATTATTATAAACCTAGGATACCTTTTATATGCTTAAATTGTAATCCTTTCAAAAGCTAATCTTCTTTACTGTTTTCAAACATCTGCATGCTTAAGACTTAAATCCCCTCTTATTTGAGCCTTTATTTGTTTTTTGTCTAAGCCGTACAAATTCACAGAAACCATTTGCCCGGGAACCACACTTGTGGATCCTGAGGGGTGCCTAACACCTTCCCCTTAGGATAATTTCAAGCCCTTACCCAATCTTTGGTTAGTAATGTAGTTGTAATTGAACCCCATAGGTGCGCTAACGCACCGTAAAAATCGTTAGGTGGCGACTCTTCAAGGGCCTAAGCTTGTTTGCTTTGCTGAAAAATGAGGCACGAAGTCCCCATATTTGGCATGGTATCCAATATCCACCCAAGAATGTTGAGTTGGTAGGAGGATCTGCACTCTAGCGACAAAGCTATCGTCAGGAAACACTTGGGTAACCCTGTTGCTGGAACTTCGCGAGCTAGGAAAACTGTACAAGGAAAGCAAGAATGCCGAGTCTGGGGAAGGTCCTTCTAGGACCAAGTAGATAGGAGTGTCTTTATTTTTCTCTATCAATGTAATAAGGCCAATGGCCATTAGTGACTTTTATTTTTCATATATCGTTTTGGGATTTGTCTATTTTTCTTATCAATAAAATGAGGCATTTAGCAGTTTAAGTTCTCCAAATCAATTTTTCGCTAGACGTACCTCGGGCACAAAGAGGTTCCCAACTTAGGACTCACTTTGCATTTCCGCATTATGTGTTTAAATACCGCAATATTCTTTTTCATAATCCTCACTGACTTGGTAACCTTTTTGTTTTTATTTTATTATTCCCCTCCCAAAGGTTAGTTTGTGCATTCTGGCATCATCAACCTATCGCACAAGATCCAAAGGCCCTTCCATACAGACTGTAAGCAAAGGGACATATCTCAAGAACTAGTCTATCAAGACGACCAAAGCCCGGCGAGCCTCGGGGTAGCAAGGCTAAAACAAGCATTATTTACTGTTTTATTCACTAAATGATTTTCCTTTTCCTGCATTTTTTCAATTTCTGCAATAAGATCTTCAATGTTCAAAACAGTTATTCAATTCATCAAAGCATCTTCTAAAGTTCTCTTACGAATCCGATATTTATTGCTATTGTTTTCTCTCATTACTTTATTTATACAACATTACTATTACTTGTCTTAATGAACCGATGACTGTGACATTCAATGAGACAATGTAACAAACGGACATTGATTCAGAAGAAGACGATATACCTGACGAGATTGTCAAAGAAGTTGAGAACTTTGAGAACAGACCTAAGTCCAACCTGGACGAGACCGAAGTTATCAACCTAGGAGATTCAGAAAACATCAAGGAGACTTGCATCAACATTCATTTGTCACCATCAGAAAAGAAAGAATACACAGAGTTTCTAAAAGAGTATGAGGATGTATTTGCATGGTCGTATGATGACATGACTGGCCTAAGTACGTCTATTGTGGCTCACAAACTGCCAACCAATCCAACGTGCCCACTGGTGAAACAAAAGCTCAGAAAGTTCAAACCCGACATGAGTTTGAAAATCAAAGAAGAAGTTACCAAGCAGATCAACGCCAAAGTTCTCCGGGTAGTGGAGTACCCGACATAGTTAGCCAACATTGTACCTGCGCCGAAGAAGGATGTGAAGGTCAGAGTCTGCGTCTACTACCGGGATCTCAACCGGGCCAGTCCGAAAGATGACTTCCCCTTACCAAATAAATTGAACTACGCTTGGCCTGATTCCCGTTTAAGAGGGGATACGTAGGTAGCCCTATGGGTTCGGTCACAATTCAATAAAAATCTATTTTTCCCTGTAACTGGAAGCTGGGGCAAAATTTTGAGGAGGACCCTCAAAATTCTGAAGCGAGCAGAAATCCACAAGAATTCACCCAGCCAACTGGGGTAGAATTTTGAGGAGGACCCTCAAAATTATGAAGCAAGTTCAGCCAATCGCCGCACGAGCAGCAGTTAGAGGCGTCTACCCAGCAAACTGGGGCAGAATTTTGAGGAGGACCCTCAAAATTCCGCAGCAGGATAGGTTGCAATGTCTCGAGCCGTGTCATATCGTTGGTTCATCTAAAAATATTTTAGATTATATATTATACTTTTACAAAATCATGCATATTTATTTTTTCTGAAGCAACTTGTTTAGCAGACGCTACCCCATGATACAGACAGTATCATCATTATCAAGCAAACGAGCCAACCGGAGCCAGCGGGAATGCGGACTAACCTTCCTCCTTACAAAACTCACGATCTTTCTTTGGATGCAGGCACAAAATCGCAAAATCCCCAAAACATATTATTCGCTCAAAAGACAGACATCGTTCCTCAAACTCGTCGCACATGCCAACATTTATTATCAGCACAAACGATGCTTTATTATCACAATGCTCTACCGCAATTTAACACCAGCTAAGAATTTATGTTGTCCTTCCTTAATCTTTCATAAGGCTACCTTTCTGCCTTCCGAGGTTAAACGCTACCTCCATCTGCATTTGCATCTTGCATAAGGCTACCTTTCTACCTTCCGAGGTTAAACACTACCTCCATTTGCATTTGTATCTTGCATAAGGCTACCATTCTGCCTTCCAAGGTTAAACGCTACCTCCATCTGCATTTGCATCTTGCATAAGGCTACCTTTCTACCTTCCGAGGTTAAACACTACCTCCATTTGCATTTGTATCTTGCATAAGGCTACCATTCTGCCTTCCAAGGTTAAACGCTACCTCCATCTGCATTTGCATCTTGCATAAGGCTACCTTTCTACCTTCCGAGGTTAAACACTACCTCCATTTGCATTTGTATCTTGCATAAGGCTACCATTCTGCCTTCCAAGGTTAAACGCTACCTCCATCTGCATTTGCATCTTGCATAAGGCTACCTTTCTACCTTCCGAGGTTAAACACTACCTCCATTTGCATTTGTATCTTGCATAAGGCTACCATTCTGCCTTCCAAGGTTAAACGCTACCTCCATCTGCATTCGCATCTTGCATACGGCTACCTTTCTGCCTTCTGAGGTTAAATGCTACCTCAATCTGCATTCGCATCTTGCATAAGGATACCTTTCTGCCTTCCGAGGTTAAACACTACCTCCATCTGCATTCGCATCTTGCATAAGGATACCTTTCTGCCTTCCGAGGTTAAACACTACCTCCATCTGCATTCGCATCTTGCATAAGGATACCTTTCTGCCTTCCGAGGTTAAACACTACCTCCATCTGCATTCGCATCTTGCATAAGGATACCTTTCTGCCTTCCGAGGTTAAACACTACCTCCATCTGCATTCGCATCTTGCATAAGGCTACCTTTATGCCTTTCGAGGTTAAACTCTACCTCCATCTGCATTCACATCTTTCATAAGGCTGCCATTCTGCCTTCCGAGGTTAAACGCTACCTCCATATGCATTTTCATATTGCATAAGGCTACCATTCTGCCTTTCGAGGTTAAATGCTACCTCCATCTGCATTCGCATATTACATAAGGCTACCTTTCTGCCTTCTGAGGATAAATGCTGCCTCCCATTTACTTCTCAAAAGCAACCAATGCCTCTAGCATCATTTACTGCGCTTTCCTTTTGGGCTTAGCTCCGCCCCTTTAATTCGCAAGACTACTGTCTTGTCAGCATCATACTATTGCATCTTCATGGGCTGAAAATCGCCAACTTATCCAAAGGTGTCATCATTCGGAGGCACAATCTTCATGGCCCGAGAACACCATGTCATGGCCTGAGGATCTCTTTTATCATTTTGCATATCATTATTCAAAGACGTTATGGTTCGGAGGAACCATCTTCATTGCTCGAGAACATCATTTCATGGCCTGCGAATCTGCATCAAGCAATTCATGGCCCAGGACATCATGGTCTAAAGACGTCATCCTTAATCGTCCAAAGATAACATTCATAGTCCAACGGGAATTTGCATCATGTTTAAATTACGCACTATATATGCTTGTACTGTTTATTTGCAGTTAACCCGGCAAGCAACAGCTGTCACGGCAGGAGCGATCCTGTGATGACCCAAAAGGGTCATCCCATTTATTCTATCTAATTCTGTGTTCCGAGGTCGTAAAAACCTCCTTCTATCTCCCATCGATTTGCGTGTGCAGGCCCGGGCATGTAGTCGGGAAGCCTTTATGTGAAAAGCTGATAAAAATAAAAATTTAGCATTGGAAATTTGAATAAAGTTGACTTCAGTCAACGTTTTTGGTAAACGGACCTGGACCCGTGATTTGACGATCCCGGAGGGTCCGTAGGAAAATATGGGACTTGGCGTATGCGCGGAATCGAATTCGGAGGTCCCAGGTCCGAGAAATGAATTTTTAAAGAAATTTTTTTCTGAAAAGTATAAAGGTTTTTGAAAATGAAATTTGAGGTGAAACCTGTGATATCGGGCCCGCATTAGGATTTCGAAGCCTGGTACATGTTCGATATGATTTATATGTGTTATATGTGAAATTTGGTAAGAAACGGACTTAGTTTGACGTGATTCGGACCTTAAATTCATAACTTAATGTTTATAGAAGTTTGAAGAATTTTCATGGATTTTTAGTTTAATTCATCGTGTTAGTGTTGTTTTATGTGGTTTGAAACCTCGAGCGAGTCCGTGTTAGGTTATATGACTTGTGTGTGTGGTTGGACGGGGTCCCGGGGGGCCTTGGGTACGTTTAGGATGCTCATCGGGTGTTATTAGAACTTGGGAGACAGCTGAACCATTGCTGGTTCTGGTGTCTCGCACCTGCGATGGACCTTCGCAGGTGCGGAAATGCAGGTCCGGCGAGGAGCTCGCAGGTGCGGAACTTATCCCAAACCCCCAATCCTCGCAGATGCGGAGCCGCGGGTGCGGCCATTTGACCGTAGGTGCGACCCCAGGCTTTTTAGTGAGTTTTCGCACCTGCGATGGTAATTCCGCAGGTGCGGGACCGCAAGTGCGGAATTTCTGGGCAATTATATCAAATCCGAGGGTTTATGTTATTTTCACCATTTTCGAATTGGGGAGCTCGGGAGAGGCGATTTTTGGAGGCTTTTGCACCTGGGTAACTTGGGTAAGTAATTTCTATCCATTATAGACCAATTTCCATGATTCCAATCTTAAATCCAACCTTTAATTTTGAAAATTTTTGGTAGAAAATGGGATAAACTTCATAGACCGAATTATTGAGTTTTGATTGGGTTTTTGACCTCCGATTTGAGAGATTTTCATATGCTTAGACTCGTGAGTTAATGGGTGTCCGGAAAACATAATTTTTATCCGATTCCGAGACGTGGGCCCGAGGAACTTTTTGGGAAATTTTCCTAATTTCGCGTCTTAGCTTCGACTTTATTAGTTAAACTAATTGCTTGTAGTATTATTTACATGATGCTATTGATTTGATTAGATTTGGGCCATTGGGAGTCGGATACCCGTAACAAGAACGTGATTTCAAGTTTGATTTGAGCGGTAGGTAAGTATCTTGGCTAACCTTGTGTGGGTGAATTTCCCCTTAGGATTTGAGTCTGCTATGTTGATTGTAGTCAGCGTACGCGAGGTGACGAGTGCATCCTCGAACTTGTTTGTGGAAAGTTGACCCTTTAGGAATCTTAGGTCCTTATATTCATCGAGTATGAATTGTCCTTAGCATGATTGAATTTCCTAATTTCTAGTGTCATCCTTATTTGCTTAAATGTGGAAGTTCTTACTTTCGAATTTACTCCTAATTGACTTATCTGAAGATTTTTATTTCCTTTACTGTCATGCTATGTCTTCTTAACTGATTATCTCAAATTTGCAATTATCTTCATCTTAACCTATAATTGTTTTGGGTGTTAAATGAATTTATTATTATTCTCTGCTGTTTGTCCTTAAGTGGAAATTATTGAATATTCTCGTAACTGCTCAACCTTAAAAGAAGTTTAGATATTCTATACCTTCGTGACTTGCCCTTATATGGGGTTATTGGATTTGGGTTAATTTCTTGTTGTTCACCCATGTAATTAGGTGCGGATGTTACATGAGATTTTCCTTCCTTGTTGAGTGATTCGTAATATGCCTAGCTCTCCTTATTATGTTTGTTTCTCGTGAACTGGTCTTTCCTATCTTGTGGTATAAGCTTCTTGAGTTGATGTATTAATTGTATCTTGAACTGTTTCCATTGTTGTTGCTGTACTTGTTGTGGTGATGCACGAGGTTTCTACCGTGCAGTCGTTGATATGGGGATTTGCACGAGGTTTCTGCCGTGCCGTGTTTACTACTGATATGCACATGCAGCATGATAAGGTGGGATACGAGATTGAGTTTTGCGCATATGGCATGACAAGGTGGGAAAATGTTTATGAACGTGTGGCAAAACAAGGTGGGCATATACTGTACTATTGCACATGTGGCGTGACAAGGTGGGTTATGTCAGGGATTGGCTGTGATACTTGTGTTGGCCTGGGGGCATTCCTTGTTCTTGATATTGTGTATTGGAACACTTACCGTGTGAGTTCATTCGTGTGTAAACTTATGAGATGAAAATGTACGTGTTTCCCCTTTTGTTTTCCTTATGTCTATTGGTTGTTGAAATCATGTTAGGACACCTGCACAAGCATACACGTAGTTAAGTACTACTAATGGATTCAGGACTCCTTGTTGTTGTCAAGTATAGATACTCTTGTTGTGCTTACCGTATGGGTGGGAATGACCCAATTGGCACGTGAGTCGTCCGTGCAGTTAGTACTCGAATGAGGGCGTAAGATGCCAAATGTTAGGGTTCGAATATTGGGACCCTTAGATGGTGATTTGTCCGAGGTTCGGAACCCCGTGGAGATGACTATGAATTTGATGTAGAAGTGGTTGAAGTTGTTGAGTCATCCCATGTACGTGTTGCATACTTGTATGCCAGATTTGTTTGTGTTCTATTCAGTCTTGTGTTACTTCATGGTCTTTCCACTGATATTTATTGTTTTCCTTTAATATCGAATTCACTGTCTTGTTAGCTATATTGCGTAGCCTTTATGTGTATATCATCATTTCCCTGATTCCTATATTGATACTTGTTCAGTTTTATTAGACAAGTGGGTGTCTTGACTAGTCCTCGTCACTACTTCACCGAGGTTAGTCTTGATACTTATTGGGCACCGCTGTGGTGTGCTCATACTACTCTTCTGCATATTTTCTTGTGTAGATTCCAGGTTTTCGCATAGCCAGCTGATTGACTGTCAGTAGCGCGGTTGCTGTTGTGAAGACTCAAGGTAAAACCGCTTCAGCGTTCGCGGTTTTGGAGTCACCATCTTATATTTTTTGTTTGCACTGTTGTACTTATTTCTGAACAGTGGTATTTTTAGGAGTTTTAGTGTAAATTCTTAAAATCTTATGACTTGTACTTCCGGGTTTTGGGAATATACAATGTGTACAGGATCACTTGTTTCATAAAAATATTAGATTTTATTCATTATTATTGATTATTCCATGAATATTAGGCTCACCTAGTCCTTAAGACTAGGTGCCATCACGATACCCAACGGAGGGAGATTTGGGTCGTGACAAGTTGGTATCAGAGCTATAGGTTCATAGGTGCTATGAGTCATAAGCGAGTTTAGTAGAGTCTTGCGGATCGGTACGGAGACGTCTGTACTTATCTTCGAGAAGCTACGAGACTATTAGGATAACTTCACTTCCTTCTTTCCTATCGTGCGAGTTCATTGATGTTGAAGTTTGAACTTTATCATTCCATTCTCTCACAGATGGTAAGGATGCGAGCTGCAGATTCTGAGGATGTTACCCCCGGAGCAGATGCCGCCAGGGGCAGAGGTAGAGGCAGAGGTCGACGAGGGGCACGTGCCGCAGCTAGAGCACCTGCCAGAGCAGCCGTTGCGGAGCCGCCAACAGTTCTAATTGGGGGGACCGGAGGCGCCTGTTGTTACACCCGGACTTCAGGAGACCTTGGCACAGTTCTGGGACGTGATTGGTACCTTAACTCAGGCAGGATTGTTTCCGGGTGCACCAACTACTTCACAGGGCGGGGGAGGGGCTCAGACTCCTATCGCCTACACTCCAGAGCAGCGAGATCAGGTTGGTCAGGTTCCAAGTGTCATGGCAGGACAACCTGGGATCCCAGTTCCGCCCGTGGTTAGGGCAACATCATCTAAGGAGGAACAACTTAGACTCAAGAGGTAGAAGAAGTACCACCCTCCTACCTTCAGTGGATTGGCGACAGATGATGCCTAGGGTTTCTTGGAGGAGTGTCACCGCATTCTTCGTACTATGGGTATTGTGGAGATGAGCAGGGTTGCTTTCGTTACGTTCCAGCTCAATGTAGCGTCTTATCAGTGGTGGAGGGCATACGAGTTGTGTAGCCCGACCGAACCGGCTTTACTTACATGGGTCAATTTTTAGAGATGTTCTTGAGTGAGTTTGTACCTCAGTCCCTCCGAGATGCATGGCGCGTGGAGTTTGAGCAGCTGTGCCAGGGCACTATGTCAGAGTATGCCGTCAGGTTCAGTGATTTGTCCAGGCATGCCTCTACTTTGGTTGCTACAGTTAGAGAGCATGTTTGCAGATTCATTGAGGGCCTCAGGTATGATATTCGGTTTAGCATGGCTCGGGAGTTAGAGTCGGATGTTTCATTTCAGCAGTTGGTAGGGATTGCTCGCAGAGTTGAGGGCATGTTGGATCGTGAGAGAGACGACATGCGGGACTATGATAGCTATGTCAGACGAGGTCAGAAGAGAGAGGGAAGAGAGGTGAGGAGACCTCGTGGGCCGGAGAGATTTACTGGTACGACACGATAGAGGTTTTATGGGTTAGCCAGTTCAATTTGCATTGCCAATTTCGCATGGGGTTTCAGGTACTCATGGGTCTCAGAGTACTCGAGCCGCGCATTTTCCATAGCCACGTTAGTAGAGAGGTTGTTTTGTGTGTGGAGATATCATCCACAGGGTGAGAGATTGTCCCAAGCTCTGGGCAGATGTGTTACAACAGGGCATTCAGGCGAGAAGAGGGCGCCCAAGAGGGGGAGGCCCGACCCGACCCGACCCGTTGATGTGTTTCGTATAGTAGGCTGGAGGCCGTCGTGCCAGACGTTATAGTATAGGTATGTTTTGTTTTGTTACAGAGGGGCACCATTTGTATTTCATTATAGCTCTGCTGGTCGGGATGAGTTCCCTCATTGTTTTTTTATTTTTGAGTGAGTTTCACGCTTTGCACTCCATTTTTGTGTTTGCTCCTGTTGGGAGATTTTGTGAGTGGTAGCCCATGTCTATTGTTTGTCTCTATTCAGTATTGAGAGATATGAGACTAGTAGTAAATTCTTGTTGTCCAGTACGGTAGGTTTGATGTGATTCCTGAGTATAGTGGTTACGAGCTGTGATTCTTATACTCCGCTGGTGTGGGGGCCAGCACGTGTCATAATTTTGTTGAAGGAAGAGATCTAGAAGGAAAAAGTTCCAGCTGGTGGGTTATATATATCCTATTTGAGATTATAGTAGAGAATGAAACCCTCGTGATTTCATGTGTTTTGAAGTGTTTGAACCGGGTGGTGTACTGTGATATAAGATGTGCCAGGATGGGGTCCTTGTGATTTGTTCATGTGCTTTAGTTCCGTCCTTGTTATGTTGTTTGTAAGTTAGCATTGATAGAGAGTTGTGTCTGTCGGGCTTGTTTGATAGTTTCCTTATGTGTTCCTCCTTTCATATTCAGTCATTTTCGTTTTGTGCTCCTTGAGTTTTATCTTGTGGGGTGTGTGCCCGGTGGTGTTAGTTGTGGCTTGGTGATTTTGGTGTCAAGGTTATGAAGCATTCGTGTTTCTTGCATTATTATCAGTGTGATGGAGGTTGGGAATATAGTTCTATCGGATATGAGGCTAATTGCCAATGCTGAGTTCATTTCGGGCAGTTTCAGTGATCAAAAGCGCTACTGAGCCTATATGTGATGTGCTATGTTGTGTGGCCGTGCCTTATGTGCGTAGACCTGAGTTGATGTTGCTGGTTGAGGCTAATGCTGGACATGGATTTAGAATCGGGTATTTTGGAAATTAGTAGAAAGTGAGGAATTGAGGTATGAGGCTTATCGATGATGATGAGAAGGCTATATTGCAGTTGTGATGGTGTCATCAGGCTTATGTAGGTTGGGGTGACGTGGGATCACACACGGGTGTGTGTTGGAAATGCGCAATCAGTGATTTGATGAGTTCAAAGTGAATCTTACCACATTCAAGGACGAACGTTTGTTTAAGCGGGGGAGATTGTGATGACCCAAAAGGGTCATCCCGTTTATTCTATCTAATTCTGTGTTTCGAGGTCGTGATCCTTATATCTCCCCTCGATTTACATGCGCATCCGGGCATGTAGCCGGGAAGCCTTTATGTGAAAAGCTGATAAAAAGGAAAAATTTGTATTGGAAATTTGAATAAAGTTGACTTCAGTCAACATTTTTTGTAAATGGACCCGGACCCGTGATTTGACGGTCCCTGAGGGTCCGTAGGAAAATACGGGACTTGGGCGTATGCCCGGAATCGAATTCCGAGGTCCCAGGTTCGAGAAATGAATTTTTAAAGAATTTTTTTCTAAAAAGTATAAAGGTTTTTGAAAATGAAATTTGAGGTGAAACCTATGATATCGGGCCCGTATTACGATTCCGAAGCCCGGTACATGTTCGATATGATTTATATGTGTTATCTGTGAAATTTGGTAAGAAACGGACTTAGTTTAACGTGATTCGGACCTTAAATGCAAAACTTAATGTTTATAGAAGTTTGAAAAATTTTCATGGATTTTTAGTTTAATTCATCGTGTTAGTGTTGTTTTATGTGGTTTGAAACCTAGAGTGAGTCCGTGTTAGGTTATATGACTTGTGTGTGTGGTTGAACGGGGTACCGGGGAGCCTCAGGTACGTTTAGGATGCTTATCGGGTGTTATTGGAACTCGGGAGACAGATGAACCATTGCTGGTTCTGGTGTCTCGCACCTGCGATGGACCTTCCGCAGGTGCGGCGAAGAGCTCGCAGGTGCGGAACTTAGCCCAAACCCCCGATCCTCGCAGGTGCGGTTAGTTTTCGCAGATGCGGAGCCGCGGGTGCGACCCAGGCTTTTTAGTGGGTTTTTGCACCTGAGATGGTAATTCCACAGGTGCGGTCCCAGGGGCGCAGGTGCGGAATTTCTGGGCAATTATATCAAATTCGAGGGTTTATGTTATTTTCACCATTTTCGAATTGGGGAGCTCGGGAGAGGCGATTTTTGGAGGCTTTTGCACCTGGGTAACTTGGGTAAGTGATTTCTATCCATTATAGACCAATTTCCATGATTTCAATCTTAAATCCAACCTTTTGTTTGCCCTTTTTGTTTTCCTTATGTCTATTGGTTGTTGAAATCATGTTAGGACACCTACATAAGCATACACGTAGTTAAGTACTACTAATGGATTCAGGACACCTTGTTGTTGTCAAGTATAGATACTCTTGTTGTGCTTACCGTATGGGTGGGAATGACCCAATTGGCACGTGAGTCGTCCGTGCAGTTAGTACTCGAATGAGGGCGCAAGATGCCAAGTGTTAGGGTTCGAATATTGGGACTCGTAGATGGTGATTTGTCCGAGGTTCGAAACCTCGTGGAGATGACTATGAATTTGATGTAGAAGTGGTTGAAGTTGTTGAGTAATCGCATGTACGTGTTGCATACTTATATGCCGGATTTGTTTGTGTTCTATTCAGGCTTGTGTTACTTCATGGTCTTTCCACTGATATTTATTGTTTTCCTTTAATATCGAATTCACTGTCTTGTTAGCTATATTGCGTAGCCTTTATATGTATATCATCATTTCTCTGATTCCTATATTGATACTTGTTCAGTTTTATTAGACCAGTGGGTTTCTTGACTAGTCCTCGTCACTTCTTCACCGATGTTAGTCTTGATACTTACTGGGCACCGCTGAGGTGTGCTCATACTACTCTTCTGCACATTTTTTCTCTGCAGATTCCAGGTTTTCGCATAGCCGGCCGATTGATTGTCAGTAGCGCGGTTGCTATTGTGGAGAGTCAAGGTAAAACCGCTTCAGCGTTCGCGGTTTCGCAGTAACCATCTTATATTTTTTGTTTGCTCTGTTGTACTTATTTATGAACAATTGTATTTTTAGGAGTTTTAGTGTAAATTCTTAAAAGCCTATGGCATGTACTTCCGGGTTTTGGGAATATACAATGTGTACAGGATCACTTGCTTCAGAAAAATATTAGATTTTATTCATTATTGTTGATTATTCCATGAATATTAGGCTTACCTAGTTCTTAAGACTAGGTACCATCACGATACCCAACGGAGGGAGATTTGGGTCATGACAGATCCCCCTCCAGTTCTCCTAATTACCCTGTAAACCGTTCATTCAATCAATCCTATATGTTGCATCCGTTCTTGTAAAAAGCTCCATCGGTATGCTTCAACGATGACTCCTGAACTACGTACAGCCTGAATCCTGTAAAACTAGGGATATGTAGGCAACTCAGAAATCAGGGTGCGGCCTAAACCTCTTAAAACCGCTTTGCTCGGTCAAAATTAGCCATCATGTCTTTATCCGACAACTCTTTCATCCTTCCCGGGTAAAGAGGGGCAGCTGTTGATACCCAATTTTTTCTCAAACTATTTTAAAATTTGCATGTATACCTTCAAAATGACTCTTTATAATAACTGGTGTTTTTCCGTAATTTTTCATATTTTAATTAAATTCTCTTCCAATTTATTCAGTATTTTTATATTGAATAATTATTCATAAATTGTATTATAAATAATTTCAGAATATTTCCTAACTCAATATATCATTTTTAACCCTATTAGGATTTGATTATTTCACAAATTAGTCAATTTGGCATTATTTGGCCATAATTACAATAATTTTGCAACTATAGCCTAATTTTACATTTTATGCCATTTTAACTCAATAATTATTTATTTTATATTATTTATATTAGTTAATTACCTTAATTTTATCTATTTAGAATTAATTTAATTTAATGTAATTATTAGCTATTTTGATTAATTATTTATCTATTTAATCGGGTATTTAACAATTAACCCCTTCTTATTTAAATTATAGCCCAATTTAATTCAATTTCAGCCTATTTAAACTAGCCCAAACCACCCAACTAAATCCGTCCAATACCCAGGCCCAACCCACTGAAGATACCCGGTCTAGACTTGATTTAATCTTGGCCGTTGATCGATTTTGATCAACGACTCAGATTCAACTTACCTTAATTAACCTAGACTAACCTCCAAGACCCCTCTCATTTCTCACTGCTCTCTCATCTCTCTAACTCTCTCTCTATCTCTCTAAGTCTCTTCTAGAGACTTCCTGTCTCTTTGGGCTATGATGAATCTCTTCGCCTTCTCCGGCCGTCTCTTCGCCGGAGACCATGAAACTCTCACCATCCTCCTACCTCCTGTGGTTCCCTCACGCTGATGTTTGCCATCTCTAAGGTCTTCAAGAGACATGGGTTGAATCCTCCTACCTCCTGGACCTGTGCTCATCACCCTCCGACCATTTTCGGCTACCTCCGGCTGTTCAAGCAAGGTCTATGACCTTTGGGGGTTAAACTAGCGACGTTTGAGGTTTTTCTTTATCTCTCTGGGTTCTCTTTGAAACCCTAAATGTTTAAAACTCTCCCTATTCTTTATGTTTTGAGCTTTTTCATTGTTTCCCTAAAAAACTCTCTGATTTTCTCTAAAAGACTCTTCGTTTTCAACTAGTGTTTCATAACTCCGCTTTAAAATGATTTTCCTGTGATGTTTTCAGCATTATCCTAGGGTCTTTACTATGTTTTAGAAATTTATTTGATTTTTCCTCTCTTATCCAAATTATTACCTGACTTTGTCTTCAATATTGTTTGCATATGTATGAGCTTTATGACTCCATGATGTTTTACTCTCTGTTGTTCTTTCCTTGCTGTCCCGTTTGTCTTGCTGTTTGCCCTATAAGTTCATGAGAATCCTTGATTTCAATGCTTTTACTATTATGGTTTCTGACCTCTTGCATGTGATTGATTCGATTCATGTTAATTTCCTTTGATTGCTGTTACTCCTGTTTGAATCCCTGGTTCTCTATAGTTTTAGTTTGTTAGGGTTCCTGATTTATTATTTTGAATTCCTGATTCCTTGTGATTTGAGACCTTACTGATTAATTTTCGACCTTAGTCCAGTTTTTACCTTGTTACATGATTTATTTGTTGTTAACTGATTCCTATTCCCTTAATTAGAGTCTGTGAACCTAGCCTCTATTGTATGCTTGTACTGATTTGAAATTGTTTCCTTATATGTCATATGCATGTCACATATGGGAACTTTCCTTATTTGCTGTTTTGCCTGCTAGCCGTTTGAACTCAATCCCTTCAATTAAGGGATACCTATACTGATTGTGTATTGATAGATGCTCAGTCTCTAATTACTGGTTTATTTTGATTTCCTGCCTTTTTCACTACTGGTTTTCCAAAACTATATATACACACTACTCTTTCATTAACAAAGAACGACCACAGACCTTGTTCTATTCTCTCTTGCTCACACACACACAATCTACTATTCTTCTCTCGATTGTTTGCTATTGCTAGTCGGCTGGAAGCCAAGACTAGCTATTCTACTTGCCTCTCATTCTGTATTTTCTGTCTTCAACTGGTATGTTTCCAGTTTATATTTAAAGTCTCCAAAACAACATGTTTCTTTGGTTATTACGATGCATCCTGCTTCTGGTTTTCTTCTACTTATGGTTATGTTGTCCTACTTGCAACTAGTTTCACATATTACCTTGTTTGGTGTTGGGTATCACCTCCCTTATAGCCTCAAACATGCAATCCCTAGGATACTATAATTGCCCTGTATGTTACTTAACATGTGTTTCTTAAACCTATGTGTAATTATGTCCTACCCTCTCCCAATACTCCCTCGAATCTGATTATGTTTATATCTAGGCATGAATTATTGGTGACTAACTGTGTTGTTTCAGACTCAATACTAGTATGTGACACTCTAATGCTTCTCTAATGCTAATATGTTTCTATGTGTCCCCAATCCCCATTATTCCTGAGTGAAATCTATGCTTGAATGTGCTGAACCTGTGCGAGTTGTTTGCTGCTTTTCCAAAGATGTTTACATTATATTCAAGTTGTTTCATTACTGATCAAAACCTTTGCAGAAAACTTCTTTATTTACTGAATCAATCCAGTACTATTTTGTGTCAAAACCTTTTCAAATCTATCTCCTGCACTTCACTTGATTCCTAGACCTTTAAGTTCTGCCCCTTCAGGGTGAGCACTGCTTTGAGACCTTGAGTTCCCTCTAAACTCTGACACACTGAGGCTGGTATTTCCACACTGCACATGTTTAACTCCTGGTTACTAAGTCTGGGTGTGAGCGTTGCCCGGGAGCCCTTGAGGTCCTTAGGGAACTTTGACACACCCGGACTGTGAAAAGGCTATGAATACCATATGGAAATGAATNCTATGCATGCCTAGCTATTACAAGGGTAGAAACCATGCTTAGGTTTTTATTCCCTATCTGTGCAATAGAGATCCTGTGTAGGTTCATGTGTCCATGCATTAGATATCATGCTACTCATGATTTATGTGTATTGTATTCAACATCTCATCTGTGCTTAGAAATCCTGCCTATAGGATAAATAATAACAATAAAATAAACTGCTATTACGTGATTCTGTCCATGTAAACATGTTCTGAAACTTCATTAGAAGTCCTGTCCTAGGATAAATAAACTGCAATCATGTCTCACCACGCCTATGCACTCAGAGATCCTGTAAGTAACATTAACAAGTTGTACTCTTGCTAACAGTGCATAATGTTGTGATTTTATAGAAATTATGTTTAGGTTATTATGCATCATGCTGCATTAGACATCATGCTATAGGATCGTACTCATTTAACTGCACTTAGTCTAAATACAGATATCTAAAATAGTCTGCTGTTGTAAAAAATTGGTAATTAGTCCTTGCACATCTTCAACACCTAGAATTGCATGTTTTTAGCTATAAACAACCTAGAGTAACTGTTGCATGTTATCCTACACCTAGGCAAGCCTTAGGTAATCAACTTAAAAAATAAAACCAGAACTGTCCTTTATGATTATTGTTCAACTGTTAGCATGCTTAAAACCAGTAGGCAAGTCTGATTAAGACATCCTCTCTGAGTTATGCAATAAATCTATCTTTGTTATTATTACTTAAACACTATGCGTAGGATCTGAATCTTGACCTTAATTGTGTATGAGACATGCTGTTTATGTGCACTGTTTGTGGAAGTCTTTGAGCCCTTTCTTGTTTATGTGCTACCCCTTTATCTGCAGTTCTACTTGTTCATTATATGTCGCCTTAGCATTTTCACCTTTAAAACCTGAGGGTCTTCCTAGCACCTCCTTTAGGATAGGAGTCCTAATTTCCTCCGGGACTGATAGGAAGGGACGGGTAACAACATACAATAGAGGTCGAGCCCAACACTCGATTTAGTTGCTTTCACGGGGTGGGAAAGGGTAGAATATTGATATGATGACCGGTGCGCTAATACCACGTGTAGCCCCTCTTCGAGGAGTGATTACCGGGTATTGCATTGATGTGATCCATATATTATTATAAACCTAGGATACTTTTTATATGCTTAGATTGTAATCCTTTCAAAAGCTAATCTTCTTTACTGTTTTCAAACATCTGCATGCTTAAGACTTAAATCCCCTCTTATTTGAGCCTTTATTTGTTTGTTTGCTAAGCCGTACAAATTCACAGAAACCATTTGGCCGGGAACCACACTTGTGGATCCTGAGGGGTGCCTAACACCTTCCCCTTAGGATAATTTCAAGCCCTTACCCAATCTCTGGTTAGTAATGTAGTTGTAATTGAACCCCTTAGGTGCCCTAACGCACCGTAAAAATCGTTAGGTGTCGGCTCTTCAAAATATGCAAATCCCTTTCCCAAAAGGAACGATTTGTCTCCACCCAATGTCATAAACCTCTTTCAACCGGGCCCCGAAAGGAGCGCTCAGGGAAAAAGGGGGGCGCTACACATAGTATGAATAGGTAAGAGGACATTGGGTCTCCTTGTCTAATATCTCTTGTTGGGTTAAAAAACTCCGTCCTAGAGCCATTTACTAGGATTGCAGTTCTGGAAGTGCTAACGCAACTCATGATGAGTTTGGTTATGCACAGAGGGAACTTGAAGAAAAGAAGGGCTCGATAGATAAATGACCATTCAATTCTATCTAAAACTTTCTCGAGATCAATTTTTAAAAGTAGCTTACCCCGTTGCCCCTTCAATTTTTTGGAAATGGTTCATGATTTCCTTAATAATGATGGCATTGTCATTGGTGCATCTTCCTTTTAGGAAGCTAGATTGGTGGGGGCTGATAAGCGTATCCAAAAAATATTTCACCCTATTAACGATGATTTTGGTGATTACATTGTAAATTGTATTATATAGACCTATAGGTCTAAAGTTATTGAGGTTATTAACATTTGGAAATTTGGGAATTAGGAAAATGTGGGTCGAGTTTAGGTCTTCAGGAATAGTGAGAGTGTTGAAAACTTCATGACAGTAGGATATGACCGAGTCTTTAAAAAGGTTCCAATCTTATGGTTTTGCAAAGGGCGGTCTAACAAAGTAAGGTCAATGTTACCAAAACTGACAGGGGAGTCGAGAATATTTTTTCGAGGAGTGAGTATGTGCTCGGAGGTGAAAGCTTTCTAGGAATGGTCAGAGGTGTGATTTAAAGTTTTTTGCGGATTAGTTATCCACGAACTCTCACTATTTTAAAAAAACACAATATTGTAAGTACGTCATTGGTTGACGACGCTAATATGAAAGAATTTTGTGTTGGAATCACTTTCATTAATCCAATTAATGCGGGAACGAATTTTCCAGTAATCTTCCTCAATTCGTAGAAGGCTATTGTATTCGTTAATGAGGTCTTTTTCTAAGAGTTGTAGGAATGTGCTAGTGGGATAGCACGAGGAATTTTGAATTTCATTAATTTTGGCTAGGACTTGCCGTTTCTTTTTATGGGTATCTCCAAAAGTAACTTTAGCCCATTCAGAAGAAACAAGCTAGAAGGTATTAGTAGCTTCCATTAAAGGTTTTCTATGCCAGATGTTTTTAACTAAATTCTCAAAACTATGATGGTGGAACCAGAAGGTTTCAAGCCTGAAGGTCTTGTTACCCTACAACGGGATTCTCCTGGTAACATTAAAAAGGAGGGGTGTGTGGTCCGAATGAGTTCTTGGTAAGTAGGTTACATAGGCATCATGATATTGTTCTACCCATCGGTCATTTGTTAGGAATCTGTCAAATCTTTCTAAGATTAAACCAATAGTTCTAACCCTACAGTTTGTCCAAGTGTACTTTGCTCCTTTGTAACCAAGGTCCATTAGTTGGCGTTGGTTGACACAAGACCAAAAGTTGGAACCGCCCCACTTGTCTCCCTAGGACAAGACTTCATTATAGTCACCCCCAGTGGCCATGGTCCAGAATAGTTGGAGGCAATGGAACGGAGGTTGTCCAATAGTGTATTACGACTATTAATAGAGGTGCTAGCGTAAATAATATACTAAGAAGCCAAGGAGTGTGATCAGGATGTACCTGAAGCGTGCGTGTATCTCCTGGTGTGCTTTGCTGATGAGATTAACATTGACAAGGTTTCCTAATCAAAGAATGACAATGTCTCCAGCAAGTCCAATAGCAGGGACTTCAAGCATGCCAGTGAAGTGAAAGGGATCTCTAAGCTCTGCATGGTTAACCATTTTTGTTTCTAGTAGTGCAACCATGCAAGGGTTTTTCATGTGTAGTAATTCACAAAAATTTCTCCTAAAGTCATCGTTATTAGAACCACGTGTATCTAGACAACTAAACTGATAGGGCTATTCATCTGATTTATATTGGTGGGGGGGGGGGGGGTGGTTGATCCTCTTGTAGTATCTGAGTGTGTATCCTCAGAGATGGGTTCAAAAAAACTGCAAATTTCCTTGTTGCTTCTAGGATGGGAGGCCTTACAGTTATGGAGCATTTGTAGAAGGCTACTGGATATCTAAATACGTATTTCTTGTCCTCCATCTCCTGAAAGAGCATGAGAGATGCTTCTCTGATGCTTGAATTTTGGTGAACAATCCCCTGTGATGAGGGATTATTATTTTCTCTACTAACTCATCTTCCATCTCTAGTTCCTCTTATTCTTGCTCGTTGGGAGGGGATGGTTGTTGGTGATGGATGTCGAGTGGTATGGGATGATGCTGTGGGATCGGTTTCCATGGTAAAAATAGGGGGTTGTTCGTTACTTGTTCCTCGGGTGTGAAGTATGGGAGTTGGTAGATTAGGTTCATGTTGTTGAGTGGGTTGAAGTGGTGTGGGAGGTTCTAGTGAGCTTGCATGTTGTTGAATATTGTTGGAGCCATTGCGGGGGCTAGAGGATCTAGCACGTTCTCCATCCACATATGGTTGATATAGTTCTCCATGGCAAGAGCCATTCCTTCTGAGATAAGTTGGGCTAGGAAGTTCGGATTTTTAAGAACAATCCATACTTCCTGGCCATTGATGGTCATGGGGAAGGAGGTCGCATGTCCCCGAAGGCCTTGTTCGATCCAAGACATTGGGTCTTGGTTCGCTGGGAGTGGTGGTGATACACAAGCGGGTGGGTAGAATGGTATTTGCGGTGGGAAGTTTGGTGGATTTGCCATTAGTGAACGTTAGGAGCTTTTCAGAAGAGCGAGAGTCGTGTTTGGATTTGTGAGGAGTGTAGTTAGTTGATATAGAGGAGGAGAAAGTATTGCTTGAGTAGGTGTTTAGAGGTAATGCTTGAATATCTTTTCTTGAAGATTGTATTTGCATGTAGTTTGAGGTTCCTTGGGGAGAAGGATTAAAGGTGATTGGTTGTTTAAGGTTTGGTGACACTTGGCCAGTGCGTTCGGCCAAGTTTATGACAAGATTGTGGTTCTTTTTTAGATTTGGGTGATTAATTGGATTTGTAGTAGTATTTGGCATATGTGTCAATAGGTTATGGTTATGTGTGTTGCATGGTTTTGCTATGCCACTTGGCGAACCTGGATTGGCTTGAGTGTTTGTTGGAGATAGGGACTTCCTAGAGTGTAATGAAGAGGTGGTTTTGAGGGAATATTTGTCACTGAGATTATCCATTAGGGAGTTAGAGTTGTAGGAATTATTGTCTTCCTCCATTAAAGAGGAGAATTTATTAGAGACATGAATACAATTAAACTCCTCCTTTATGGGAGCATGTATTAATGTTTTGGACATGCGAGCCAAGGCTTTTGGATTTTCAAAACGTTGGGAAGAGGAGGTGTTTGTATAATACAAAAATTATTGTAACGATCCGACTGATCGTTTTGATCTCTAGCACGTCATTCAACGGTTTGAGGTATTGAGTAGATTCACTTTAGGTATTATGATTTGCACATACAGCCGGAATTTAATTTCGAGAAGTTCGGAGTTGATTTGGAAAGAAGGCTCTAATTCCGGAAGCTTTAAGTTGGAAAAATTGACTAAGGTTTGACTTTTGAGTAAACGACCTCAGAATCGATATTTGAAGGTTCTAATAGGTTTGTATGATGATTTTGGATTTGGCCGTATGTCTGGATCGGGTTTTGGATGACCAAGGAGCATTACGACACTTATTGTGGAAGTTGACATTTTGGAAGAATTTCATGAATTTGGGTTGAAGTGAATTTCAGTGTTATCAATGTCTGTTCGGGATTCCGAGCATGGGAATAGTTCTGTATGGTGATTCTGGTCTTAGGAGCATGTCAGGATGTGGATTTGGAGGTCCGTAGGTCATATCAGGGTCATTTGGCGAAAGTTGAAAATTGAAGGTTTTTGGAAAATTTGATCGGGAGTGGACTTTTTGATATCGGGGTCGGATTCCGATTCCGGAAGTTGGAGTAGGTCTGTAATGTCAAATGTGACTTGTGTAAAAAAATTGAGATCAATCAGACGAGATTTGATAGGTTTCGGCATCAGATGTGGAAGCTAGAAGTTCAATAGTTCATTAGGCTTGAATCGATGCGCAATTCGTGGCTTCGATGTGATTTTGTGTGATTTGAGGCCTCGAGCAGGTTCCTCTTATGTTTTGGGACTGGTTGGTGTGATTGGATGGGGCCCCGAGGGCCCCAGGTGTGTTTCGAGGTGGTTTCAGACCAAATTTGGCTAAGTTGATGGTGCTGGTGTCTGGTGTTGTTCTTCGCGAACGCGAAGGGTCTCCTACGTTCGTGAAGAAGGATATTTTGAGATAAAGATTTTACTCAATGAGAACGCGACACACATGTCGTGAACGCATAGGAGAACTGGTATATGCCTACGCAAACGTGACACAGGGGTCGCGAACACGAAGAAGGAAGGGGAGCTGGGGATCCAGAGCCATTAAGCCTTCACGAACACGGAGCTTCTACTGCGAACGCGAAGCAGTAGGGTCCGAAGGAATTGCTAATGCAGGGTAGCTGACGCGAACGCGAAGAGGAATTTGGAGGCAGTGCATTCTTGTCCTTCGCGATCGCAATGGTCTTTCCGCGATCGCGAAGAAGTACGGGCGTGGGTAGATTGTTTTAAGTCGGGATTTTTGCCCATTTTACTCATTTTCTCTCATGGTTTGGGTGATTTTGGAGAGCTTCAAGGGGAGATTTTCATCAAGCAATACAAGATAAGTGATTCCCACCTATTACAAGTTAAATACTTGGATTATATATGGATTTTTACATGAAACTTTATGGAAATTCATGGAAATTGTGGGATTTTAAGAGGAAACCCTAGAATTGATAATTTTGGATTTTGATCATGAATTTTGGGCATGGTATTGAGAATAAATTATATATTTGAGTTAGTAATGTTTATCTTCGAAAAATTTCGAAATCCAGGCACGTGGGCCCGAGGGTTGATTTTATCGACTTTTCGAGCGGAGTTGGAATTTATTTAAAATGATTGATTATGGGTATTAGAGTATATTTTGATTGGTTTTCACCTTATTTGACTAGTTTTGAATAGACGGGCATCTGTTTGAGGTGTTAGAGAGGCTTTGAAGCCAATTGTGAAACTTCGGAGCGAGGTAAGTCTCCTGTCTAACTTTGAAGGGGGAAATTACCCATATGTGTTGTTATTTGATATTTTTACTTATTGTGGGGGCTACATATGCATGAGGTGACGAGAGTTTGTATGTAGCTACAATAATGTTATTTTCCAGGTAGACTCAGGTTTACACCATGCTATAACTCTACTATTTGAGTTATCTCTTGCCTATTAAATTATTTTACTTCACATTATTATTTGAGACTAGACGTGTGTAGAGTGATAAACTTGATATTGTAGAGATTTGACGATTTTCATGATTGGCCGCACAATATTGTACTCCTTTTACGAATTTCTCCCGCATTATGTGTTCTTCTCGAAAGGTATCCTTAAAGCTCTTTATAACTCACACGTCCCTTCGTGAGTGGTGTCAAGGACCCATCGAAGTTTCTTATTCTAATGGGATCATGCCGTTTGCCTCAGCAGGATAGATACATCTATGTTTCGTGTCGTTCGACCCTTGACAATGCACATATTATGATAGGAACAGGCTGTTCGCCTCGACAAAATTATGTACCATACTCTCATGGGAGTGGGTCATTCGCCTCGACAGTATAGTAGATGTATCTTTGGTTCACGTCGTTCGACCCTCGGCAGTGCACAAATTATGATGGGATCGGCCCGTACGCCTCAACATTTTTATAAAATACTCTTATGGAATCGTGCGTAATATTTGACAAGAAGTCATTGTATCTATGAGTCTTTCTGATTTGGATTATGATGACCTATCTAGTGAGATCCATTATATATATGCTCCGGTTGAGGAGGAAATTGCTAATTGGGAGCTTGAGTTTATTGTAGAGAGGAGGATTGTACCACGTACTTGTATTTGTTCATTTCATTTATTTACTCTACCCCATATCTGTTTACTTCTTATTGTATATATCTTATTGGACCACTAGTAAGTGTCGATGTCGATCCTTCGTCACTACTTCTCTGGGGTTCAGTTAGATACTTACTGGGTACGCGTTTGTAACGACCCTGCCGGTCGTTCCGAGGGTTTAGCCCCATTTCCCCTGTTCTGCTTCATTATATGTGGTTCATCTTCATTACGTTGTGTTGGATTGGTCGGATCGAGATCAGAGCGATTTTTGGAGAGAAATGAGACACTTAGTCTCTTATCTTGGTTCAATAGTGGAAAAAGTGAACCAGAAGTTGACTTATTGGTAAACGATATCGGATTGTGGATTTTATGGTTTGAATAGCTTCGTTGGGTGATTTGGGACTTAGGAGTGTTCGGAATGAAGTTTGGATGTCAAGCATAGAATTAGGCTTGAATTGGCGAAAGTTAGTTTTTGGCGATTTTCGGCTAACAGGGGATAATAGGTATCAGAGTCGGAATGGAATTCCGACAGTTGGAGCAGGTTCGTAATGTCATTTTGGATATGTGTGCAAATTTTCAGGTCAATCGGATATGTTTTGGATTGTTTCGGCATCTTTGGCGAAATTTAGAAATTTCAAAGTTCATGGGCTTGAATTTGATGTGATTTTGGTGTTTTTGCATTGTTTTTGGTGTTTCGAAGGCTCGACTAAGTTTGAATGATTTTATGGGATATGTTGGTAGGTTTGGTTGAGGTCCCGAGGGACTCTGGTGTATTTCGGATGCTCAAACGGACATTTTTGGTCTTTGGGAGATTGCTGGTTTTTCTGGTGTTTTAGCAGCAGTGATTGTTCATTGCGATCACGTGAGTTCATCCGTGATCGCGTAGAGTAAGTTGATGCCAGGTGGATTTTGTGAATTGCGATCGCGTATGTTCGAGTGCAATCGCGTAGTGTGAGCAGTCTTGGCCACTGCGTTCGCATGGTGATGGTTGCGTTCGCATAGTAGGGTTGGAGTGGCAGTGTGGTGCTGGAATTTGCTCTATGCAATCGCATAGAGCTGGTTGCGATCGCATAGTTGTGAGAAGTGGTTCTTCGCGATCGCATAGGTGTTTCTGCGATTGCATAGGGTTAGTCTGGTTGGGTAGCATTTTGTTCTTCGCGATCGCGTGCCTTCTTCCGCGATCGCATAGAGTAAAAGTCTGGGCAGACAGTTTAAGTTCTAATTTCGGGGGCCGTAACTCATTTGCCCATTTGAGAGCTCGGGTGAAGGAGATTTTGGATGATATTTTCAGTTGGGATTCGTGGTAAGTGCTCTTCAATCATTTTTGGTTCAATTTCATGAATTTATCTTGATTTTCACCATGCAATTTGAGGGATTAAGTAGAAAATTTGGAAAAAAATGGGAGGAAGAATTTGGAAATCCTTTTGGTGATTTGAGTGGGCAATTGTGGTCCAATTTTTATGTTCTTGGTATATACGGACTCGTGGGAGGATAAGAATTCTTGTGATGTAATTTTTATCGGATTCCGAGACGTGGGCCCGAGGGCCAGATTTGAAAAATTTCGAGAATTGTGTTAAAAGTTTATATCTTTCGATTGGGTTTTGTTCCGTTAGTGTATATTGATGACGTTAATCTGGTTTTGGTTAGATTTCGGAGCTTTTGGGAGCCAATTCGAGGGGCAAGAGCATCGCAGAGTAGCTTTTGTGCTGTTTTGAGGTAAGTAACGATTGTAACTCTAAACCTGAGGGTATGACACCCCGGTATTTGATATTGTTGTGGTAAATTAGGTGACGCACATGCTAGGTGACGAGCTTGGGGGCGTCCAACGATAGGGATTGTGACTTTGTCCATTCCGTAGCGACTATTAAGCCGCTTATTCGATTTGAAACCTTATGCTATCCTGTATTTTAGAAATTTATACTTGTATATGGGCTGTGAGCCATGATTGGGGCCTTGTGACGACCTGTTAGACCCTCAGGGGTATTTTCCATGATTAGGGCCTTGTGCCGACCTATTTAGACCCTCAGAGGTACTTTTACACTATTCTTACACTATCCTGATAGAACAATTGTGAACTCAGTCATGTTTTCGACTTGTTGTTATTTTCACTGTTATCACACTGCTTTGAATACTCAGAAAAGTATTTTGGGATGAGACCCGTGAGTTGAGATGAATTGCCTAAGTGGCTTGTGAGGGTGACCGAGTCAGGTCGAGAGCCGAGTATGTGAGGATGGCTATGGATCGGGATGCACGCCGAAACAATATATATGTGTTAGGCCGAGCACCGAGTATATGAGGGCAAATATGAGTATATATGTAGTGAGGCCGAGAGCCGAGTATGTGAGTATGCGGGCAGTTATGGGTATATATGTAATGAGGCTGAGGGCCGAGTATGAGAGGATAGTTATGGATCGGGCTACACGCCGTAATAATATATATATTATATGTGGATCGGGCTGCACGCCGCAATAATATATATATTATATGTGGATATGGCTGCACGCCGTAGCAATATATACATTATATATGTGGATCGGGCTGCACGCCGCAACAATATATATATTATATATATGGATCGGGCTGCACGCCGCAACAATATATATATTGGATCGGGCTACACGCCGCAACAATATATATATTATATGTGGATCGGGCTGCACGCCGCAATAATATATATATTATATGTAGATAGGGCTGCATGCCGCAGCAATATATACATTATATATGTGGATCGGGCGCGCGCCGCAGCAATATATATATATATTATATATATGGATCGAGCTGCACGCCGCAACAATATGTCACACCTCCTTTATCCACTACCCCCGTATTGATGAAGGGTAATAAGGGAGTTTTTCCAATTAAAGTGACATTATTCAGATTTGGGATTTATCTTAGTTTTCAGAGTCGCTACCCGGATTTTTTACGGTGTTCTGGGACACCATTTATTTATTGAAATCCCAAACCGAGGAAATTTTGACTCTGTTTTAATTTGTCTGCGACCAGAAATCCGAGTAAGGAATTCTGTTAACCCGGGAGAAGGTGTTAGGCATTCCCGAGTTCCGTGGTTCTAGCACGGTCGCTTAACTATTAATATTTGGCCTAATTATCTAATTACTTACATATTTTAAACCTATTGTGCTTTTTATCTTCTTATTTTTTATNTTATGGAATTATTGTAATACAAGTCACAATGTCGCGCACTTGTTATTTTTGGACACATTGTAAATGCGCCACATGAAATACACCCGCAATTTACAACATGTTGATTTTTTATTATTGTTTTGAGTTAGAGTCGGGGACATGAGTTGCCACACCCGAGTGTAGGTTATCGTGACATGCCACGGGAATCGTACTCATAGCCACAATATTTTATTTAATTAACGCGCCTAAAACAGCTACACATGTATATAAGTCATTCTTTCTAAATTTGAGAGTATTGTAGAAGGTCTCACAATTATGCAATTATTTGAGGATCGAGTGATAGAGTTAATCACTAAAATTATGTACATGATTGATTCTATAGCAGAATGTTAATTTGGTTGCTAATTGGAAAGGGACGAAAAGATTACATTACAGAAACAACCAAAAAGATCAAAAATCAATTCTCTCAAAATCCAATAGATAAATCAATACTAATCCAGTAGGTAGACACCTAACACTCCGTCAACCCCATTCACTACAATTTTTCGCCAAACTAAGAAGACAATATTAAGAAAGATCACAAAAGAGAACTATAATAAACAACACCAATTAAGACTCGATGGACCGAATACAACATATGCTAAATGAACCAAACAAAACTATTATAATCAATGTAGGTCATATAATTAATTCTTTCCATTTCGGAGTTTGCTAAGCTTTCTGTCTTGAAAGGAAAAAACTCAGTTAATGAACACATCTAAAACCAAACTAACATGAAAGAAGTTTAATAAGTCTCAGACAAGAACAAACACAATTGAGCCAAAGGATAATATCATTATAATCGCCGTCGTTAACTCAATAAAATAAAGAGAAGGATAAGGGATGGAACCTCGATCTCTTCCGATTAGATTTCGTGACTAAATGTACAGAGGAGGCCAGCGAGCTAAACTCAACCAGCAAATTCAAAGCAGCAGCAAAAACGAGGCACCGCTACGAACCGCTAATCTCAACAGGAACCTCGAACCAGCGAATTCGAACCGCTACAGACTGCAACAGGGTCAAATGAGCAGACAAAGAAGTCGCTTCTGTTTGCAGAGCTTGCACTCTCCTCTCGAGCTCTGCTATATATCTCATCTTCCTTTCCTTTGATCTGGCAGCTGACTGCCTGTTTGCCCAAATTCTCTTCGCACGTTTCGGGTCAATAAGAGCAAGCTCAGCAAGCTTTGCTGCGGACATGGCTTTCTTAGTCTCTGCTGAAGATGGATCTTCTCCACCTGACATAAGCATCTCTGGCTTGATTGTAGTTGAACCATCCATGGACTGACTATGTTGATGTCTGACTCTTGGCTTCTCACTAACAGCGACAGTAACATTGTCAGTCCTCGAAGCTGTAAAACCCATCGCTGGAGCTTGCAACGAGCCCGAAGATGACTCACCCACTTGGAATGAAGTAGCAGACGAAGAGTTAAACTTATCCATATCAAGATACATAGAGAGAAAATTCTCCTCAGTCTCATCAGACAAAGACGGTCCATCCAGTCCACCAACAACACCAAGATCACTATCGAAACTTATATCATCAGGAAGTGTAAGAATCTCCGAATGGGCACGCCGATGACCCAAATGTTTAGGTGGGTTCTTGGGCATTCGACTAATATCATGACTAAATTGGTTTGCTTTTGGTTCTGAAGCATGTACAGGCCCTAAATGAGGTAAATTTGATGATCCAGATGGCTCTGACATTACACTAAAACTACTCCTGAAAGGCGAAAAAAGTGAATATTTTCCTGATGGAGGAAATAAACCCCCTACGCACTTCTCTTTATCCATACTTAATCCATACTTAATGATCTTGAAACATAATAACTCAGAATATGCAATCTTGAATGCAAATAGCAAGAAACCCTCAAGTTGAATAATTACAACTCACAAGACAAATCCACAATTTTTTCAAGAATCATTCTCCTTTGTAAAATGCACCACGGTTTCTGGTTTAGCTTTTAAGATAAGATCTCCAGAAATAAACAAACGGAATCCACAACAGTTGTTCACATGGCGAGAGAGAGGGGTCAGTTGTTCTATTGTTCTGTTCTGTTCCTCCTATGGCTATGGCTTGTCGAGTTTTTGTGGAAGCCGCTGGGAGATGGCAGAGGCGGATGAGAAAGTGGTCGCTGGGTGGTGGCTTTTTGAGAGGAAGGGGAGTGGCGGCTGCTGAGTTTTTTTCAGATTAGGG